>PNEQ01084210.1:0-45364 GCA_003012365.1 Medauroidea extradentata | reverse complement strand
TCTGAAAACACAGAGTTTCTGCACTACAGTTAGTAATACATGATGTATGCTTCGTATTGCAGGATGAATCACGTAGCTGAGTAATGTCGTTACAGCAGTACTGTACTTTTTACACTACTCCGCTATGTCACCAACCCATAAACAGTAGGAATAACTGCGAAAAACAGCAGTCCGCGCGCAATATATCGTACGTCATTTATGCAAACAGTAGTGCAGAAACACACATAGGCCTACGAGGTTCAAATCCTGATTAGTCCACAAACATTAAGGACAAGATGAGGGGAAATTTCCCGTACTGTGTTGCCACTTATACACATATATTTAATTGTATTTCGTCAAATCAAAATAGCGGAAACGACGTGGAGTTAAGTAATTATTTTCAAGATGAGTCTTATTGAGATCAAGCCATAAATCAATTTTAAACTATTCTCATGAAAATAAAGGGGTGGGTAATTACTCTTTCATTGACTAGAACGTTTGCGTCGTTAAGTTTTTTAAACCTTTGTGTTGCCTTTCTGAGCAAAAATAATAAATTATTCAAACACAGCAAACACTAAAAAAAACAAATACAAGTTCTCCAATTTAACGCCATGTTTCTACTGTTATTGCAAAAATTATTATTTTTAAGCTTTAAAGGGAAACCTATATCACACATGTGTTTGGCAGTTTTACTTGAAATGGTTTTGGCGTAGGTAATAACTAATTTTTTTCCAAGACACGTGAAATTATATGGTTGTGAGTAAAAAGTCAACTAACAATGTCGTTGGTTACATAATTACCTAGGTAAATCATACCATTTACTTATAAAAACTAGACTACATTAAAGAAGACTATCTCGAACAAAAATTGCCAAGCAGATTTGAGACATCTGCTGTTCAGGCTTAAGGAGCCTCGCTACCTGTGCTTCAAGCGCGTTGCAGCGAGTTACGGCTATACTTTTTTTTTTGACGAAACTATTTAACGTAAATTATATTTGTATATCTATGAAAACTTCATACTATGTCGCTATAGTTTCTAAAATTCGGCACGTTAATTAGAAGCCACATCTTCGGGTCCCTCGCAATGGCCAAATCTGTGTTTTTCAGACTGCCGTATGTGGAAAAAATAACCACCGGAATTGAAAAACAACTATAGAAACAAGCTTTATACTGAACTACGCTACCCACAATTACAATAATGTGGTCATCGCTTTAAGTCCCGTAGTAAAAAGGACAACTTTGAGACGTTGCACATTTTGTTGTATTACCGGGAGCACTTTTCACATTTTAAATCCTTCCTCGTCTATTTCTACTTTTTGCGTGATAATTATTTCTTGCGTGGTCTACCGCAATTTCCATCACCATTTTTTAATTTTTGATTTGTACCAGATATTTTTTTTTTCTTATTTTCGACAGAAAATGTGACTAAATTTGGCTCTTGTGAACTTTTTTTAAATCTCTTATAGTTTTTGCGTAATGGCTTGTTAAAGTCATATTTTGTATGTTTCCGTTTTAACCAACTGATATACCAAACAAAAAAAAATCACAGTTAATGAAGACATTGCAGGCTACAATGTCATGCTCATAGAAACAAAGAATAAAATTTATTTATATTAAAAAAAATATTGAATTTTTAAAATATTTATTTTTAGTTTCAGCATTTTTTTAAAATACAAATAATTTTTATTCTTTATTTTTATGAGCATGGAATTGTTGCCTGCAATGCATTTATCCACTGTGATTTTTTTGAGTTTGGTATAGCAGTTGGTTTTAGTGTAGACGTTAAAACGGAACTACACAAAATATGACTTTAACAAGCCATTACGCGAAAACTATGAGAGATAAAAAAATTTCACAAGAGCCAAATTTAGTCACATTTTGTATCTAAAATAAGAAAAAAAAATCTGGTACAAATAAAAAATGGTGACGAAAACTGCGGTAGATCGCGCAAGAAATAATTATCGCGCAAAAAGTAGAAACAGATGAAGGATTTAAAATGTGAAATGTGCTCCCAGTAATACTACAAAATGTGCAACGTCTCAAAGAAAGCATGGTATGCACCAATGTTCTGAAATATATCTATACTTATTTTTAATCCATTGTAAGGAAACAAGCCTAAATTAAATTTTTTGCCAATGTGACACGTTTCTGGTGAACTACTTACGATGCTTTAATTTTTGTAGGTAAGTTCGTGTTGCTCTGACAAAGCGTTAGAACACAAAGGTAGCAAAAATGTTACCTACGATTGCACTTTTTTTGTATCGACTTCCAAACAGATTCACTAACCGATATCTTGGCTTAATTTATGTAGGTCTTGGGTCTACCACGCGCTGCAAAACAACGCCTTCGTAGCATAGCCAAAGAACGCGTGTTTGGACGAGGTCCAAGATCTAGGCCTACACCATACATGACAAATTGATGTGAACTAAGTACGTAGCGACTGACTGATGCAACTTAACTGAGAACGCAAGGCTGTTTACAAGCAGAAACAAAGTAGGTCTACCCAGTTAACGCTACAAGTTATCAGCAGTAGCCAGTACACTTTTTTATCCTCGAAATAGGATGACTATTAAGAATAACTATTCATCGTATACCCACATTTTAATGACATATTCTACGAATGAAAAATTATCAAATAGACGTAATAAATGTAATCCTACGCAAAGAATATCTTAATTTCCTCATTTCAAAATTTTCCATTTTTCGTTACGATAGATTATTTCAGGTTAGGTTATTTTACCCTTAAGTTTTCCATCTTTCGTCAGTTTAGGTCACGTTAGGTTAACTAATCTTACATAAGGTAACCTAACCTACGAAAAATGGATAGTTTAGGGATGAAATAACCTAACCTAACCAAAACTAACCTAGTAACGTCCACGTCAACATTTTCTATTGATAACCTACGCCTTTAAAATCAATAGTTTTGGCCGGTATTCGATGAATAGCTATTCTTAATATTCACTATCCTAAGCAAAATCTACATTCCCGGTAGTTTGCTCAAAGAAGTTGTTAATTAATTGCAAGTTGGCACGCCTATTGTGATGGGCAGCACACATCCGCAAATGTACAAATGATCCTCTTATTCGATATTGTACGGAACAATATCCGCATGATTAAATGTGTCATATGAACACAGAGTCCGACAACTTGCTATAAAGCTCTAAACGGTTACGTTACGATTTATTAAGCCTGTATCAGTAAAATAAAATATTACATATAATTTTAGACTTTACTATGCATGTATCTTCATCTGTCTTCTAATGTCGCATTCAATTGGAACACACGAATTTCCACGAAAACAAAGTAAACAGCGTTCACAGTCGGTATTATAATTGAAGTAAGTAGTACACAAACGGCGAAAAGTTAACTCATGCTCACGTTTTACGTAAAAAAAAAAAATTGAACTCCAAAATGCATGAAAGCAAGTAGGTCTATCATACGATTCTTTGAATGTAATCAATTTAAAAATGTAAAATTTTAAACATTCTAGTAACCTATAGAAAAATATCACATGCTATGTATTCAAGTCCGGATGACACGGATAAACATAAGAAGGAAAGCCTTCTAAAGAACTGACTTCATGGACCGTAAAAAATATATGTTCTTGATAGGTAATATTATGCTTTTCAATTTCATGTCACTTAAATATTACATTATGATCTGACTCCTTGCTCGTTATAAATTCCTACGACAAACCATATTAATAAATCACTCGTAATTTGGAACACAACTTCCAGTGTGTAGGTTATGTATGCCACTTGCAAACCTTCAGGTGATACGAGTACATTTTTAGATCATTTTTACATTAGCAAAATACATTATTTTGGCACAGTCACCCTGGGGTTGCCATTGATAAACAATCTTAGGCAAGCCAGGCGAGCTAGCCACTTTTTCAACGTTCGCCATTCCCCCGACACTGGAAGAGTGTTAGCACGTGGCGGTTACAGCGGGCGAGTGAGTCAAGCTACTCTGACACGTACGTACCTTCAACTAGACGGACGCCAAGGTGCGGCGAGGAGAACAGACCGGCAGCGAGACGCACAGAGCAGAGTTCCATCCAACTCCCGTGAGGAACGCGACGACGGATCCGTTGCTGCACGCGCACACCGAGCTGCACTCAACGGTTCACACCGACACTGCGAAAGCTAGGCCTCTCTCATGGGCGGCGTCCCACAGCCGTCTGAAAGCAGCGGTTCCGTTGGAACACAGCTAAAACCTGCCCGCTCCCCTACTTCCCCTCCGCCCTTCCACTTGTGACTGGCCTTCTACGTCATCGACTCACGCACACACGCGCTACCTCCCCTCCCCCTGCCAAGGCAGCGCACCAGTCCGGAGCGGTTCCACCTGCCGCTACTACCAGTTGCAAATATATTCGCGCCGGCGCGGCGTCCATCACACTCGGCAGTTATAGTACCTACTAGGCTAACGTTTCAGCTTGTGGCGTGCGAACAGGTGTCACGAGTAAAGTTAACTCACTGCTAAGAAATCTCGAGAGCAACTTCTTGCCCTGCACTTCACCTACCATCTGCTAACCACAATGAAGTGATCTGCACAAACATCAAACTATAGGATGCATATGTGTGTTAATCAAGAATAGAATGTCTGATTGTCACTCATATGGAGTACTGACACTGGTTTTTCTTGCAGTAAGCCACATACAGAATGTTACTGAACAACACCGACAAACTCCGTCAGGTGATAGATACCTTATGAAAGAACAAGCAGAAATTATACTTAGCATTTTTTCGCCTAAACTTAATATTAAAGGAGTAATGAGACTGATGTCAAAAATTATAATCGTATTTCCCCAAAATATCGGGAATTAAATAACATAAAAAAACATTGCAGCATTTCTTAATGCTAATGGGACCTTCAAACCACTAGCAAATACATCTTTATATCTTCCACCCTTATGAAAATAATAGGGGTGGCTACCCTATAATTGCATACAACTATTTTATCGTCAGAATTTTCGAACACTTGAAGATGGTTTATTGAGAAATGAGGCCTGTGTAACAAAAAAAATCCTCTTGTTGCAACTGTCTAGGACATACCTTTATGCTCAAAACGCATCTGAATATTCGCACAGACATACAGAGTCTAGAGCATAGGCAATCCTGCGAACATCCATGTGATGTGTGCAACGTACAGACGATGGTGGACTTCACTGTAAACAACAAGTACAATACTGTTAAAGTCGCAGATCATTTGTTGCTAGCATTCTGCGTACATCTCGTAGCAGTTGTGAACGAAAATGGTACGTCCCAGGCAGCCGAAGCACGTGCAAATGGTATTGTATCCGTCATGCTGATAATAAACCAAACACGAATAACTTCATGAGGTAGTATTTGAAAAATACAAATAATAGCACAGTGTCGGTATCAGTGTTGTTTCTCCAAAGTATGGCAACTACAACTGCCACGGCGCGGCGGTCTAGTGGTCACTATGCTTGTCTCCCTACAAGGCTATATTGTTTTGATTACCGTGTCACGCCAATTATCACATTTGGAAACCGTGCCGGTACGATGACGTTGGCTGGTGGCTTTTATCGTGGATCTCCCATTTTCCTTATCCTCCATTCCCAGTGCAACTCCGTGTTCACACCATGTCACCCCTCTTTGGCTCTCAAAACCTTAAACGTTACGAGCCATCCTAAA
Source organism: Medauroidea extradentata (assembly GCA_003012365.1). Classification (NCBI taxonomy): domain Eukaryota; kingdom Metazoa; phylum Arthropoda; class Insecta; order Phasmatodea; family Phasmatidae; genus Medauroidea; species Medauroidea extradentata. The sequence goes on along the minus strand of PNEQ01084210.1, from coordinate 39,729 downwards.
CTCTTCATTCATTCTGGTAGTATTCCTACAAGAATTCCTTTATGCACGTTGCTGGTTCTAAAGTCATAAAAAACGCTTTTACGTTTGTTAATTTTTGTGGCTGTTAATGTCTTTATTTGTTTAATTTCAATACTTGTGCACAGTACAGCGGTATGCATTGCTATCACGTAATACTTTGTTTCTTAAATGAATCTGAGCCACGATTGCATCCCGCACAACTACTTCTGCATGTGTGCTGCAAGTTGCCTACACGGCTCGACACACACTGTTACGCATGCATGCTACTTTTTTAAAGGAGTTTGGCGAAAACTGTTTATTTCGACAATACTAAGCTCTCTGAACTGTTTTTGTGTTTGCAATCACACCCTTGTTACAAATTAAGGGAATATCATTACCTACAAAATTTTCACATGCGTAACATTCCCGATTTATTGCTGCATCGTGTGGGGATCGTAACGTTTATGCAAATTAATTACTTTTTAAAAATTCTGATTGTTGGGAGATAGCATGCTTTAGAGAAAACACATTGATACCGACACTGTACTATTATTTTTTTTTTCCAAGTATTACCTCACGAAGTTATTCGTGTTTGGTTTATTATCAGCATGACGAACACAATACAATTTAAACATGTTTCAGCTGCTTGTGAGCTACCATTTTCGTCCACAACTGCTACGATACGCAGAATGCTAGCAACAAACAAACACATTTCAGGTCTTTTCACCCCCTTAAATGTTGAACTATGAATAATCATGGAATTGGCTAATATGCATTTTTATGTACAGTACGTCCCATTGAAGTAAAATCACGATGATAGGCCATTTGTCGATCTCTATCGACATTTCATCGAAAATACATTTCACTTTTTTTCACCCCCTTAGAGGTCGAATTTCGAAAAATTCCTTTTTAGCGCTCGCCTACGACCTGAGGGGAAACCACACACAAAAAAAAAATCACGATTCTATGTCCAGTGGTCTGGGCTGCAGTTTGATATGTCAGTCAGTGTTCACTTTTCTATATAGCTATTGTTTTTTATTGTTTTTGTTCATGTTTTAAATATGCATGACTCATGAAATTTACTGACTGTTTCCATCTTGATACGTAACTTATAAATTTTTCAAAATAATTTCATGTGACGAATTACATATCCTTGAGTTGTATAACCCATTTTCTAGGAGGAACGGAATGATAATAAATACGTCAAACATCGCACTGATTGAACCGTAGATGCCAAATTGGACCACAGAAAAAATAAACGCCAGTATAACTGTCAGAAAAGTGTACCTGTTCGTGGGATGGACTAAAACACTCAGTTGGTGCAGTAATATTCACCATAACACGACATTCCGAACAAATAACTAGACGATCAAGTCCAAATCTGGTACAGACGTTCACTGTCCTACCGAGACGTTTGGCCGAGAATTTCTCCAGTAAGATTTTTCCCATCACACGACAACCAACATGAGTCCACTCTCAGTGGATCTGCTTCGAGAATGAATTGTTTGCGGAAAGAAACCGACCGCCCGTTTCCTTGGCACTTGGGGGGGGGGGGGGGGCTGACCCGAGGTAGCCTTTTAGCATGATGGGAAGCTGCGCAGCATCTTAAGTGTGTTAATTAAGTTCACCGTGCATGTTTATGTGAACAGTGGACTGACGAAGCCTAGGAGGTTGTGTAGGCCAAGTCATGGCTGCCAATAATGACATTTGGCACATGTTATACGCTACACCAGTCGACACTTTAAAAGCATATGAGGTGTCGATTTTGACATATGTAGAATAGATTTCATCTTGCGCTGTGAATGACGTTCCATCATTTAAAACCTACTGAACGTCAAAACCTACTGAAGTAAGGCGAAATTGGCACGCAAGTTCGTGGAGACCTTCCCCCTCCCCAACAAAAATCGTTCAAGGTGTGACATTCACAAGGGCCGGAAAATTGATTAAATGTGTAAGAGAAATTTTAACTACGGGGGAGGAGGTTGGCACGATGGGGTCAGGGAAGAAGAACTTATTAAAGTTTCTCATCCTTTAAATTGTTTTTACTATGCCATTAACATTTTTATTCGGAAGTTGACGGCGTTGTGAACTTAGAGCTATTACGCGAGAGTGAGCCTGCGGTGATTCGCCATTGTCTTCCGCAGAGATTAAGATGAAGAGAACAACACAACACCCAGTCCTGAGCCCAGGGCAGGTAACATTGAAATATCACCACCTCTGCCGGGAATAAAACCTGGCACCATTGGCTCACCAGCCAGGAGCATTAACCACTGAGCTAGGCGGTCCGACTTGAACATAAATATTATGTTAATTTGTTTAAAATTATTTTATCTATTTTAAGAATGTTTTGAAAAAAAGAGCGAGGTGGGGCGAAATTTTATACTTTCGCTCCCTACCGTCAAAACTGTGCACTGTATTCTCTGATAGAATCTACGGAAGCACAACCAACGGTCTCTAAGAGCTGTTCAAATAAAAAAATCCCGATATATTGCGAATAAGCGTATGTTATGGTTTTGTAATATGACACGAGAGAAAATGAGTTAAATAGTCTACCAGGTGATTAAAATAATATCATAGTTTAACCGTAGCTTTACCATAACATAAAAATGTACAATTTTATTTAAAATCTAAATCAATAAAAAGTTTAAAAAATAGTAGTGAAAGAGTTCAGCTCAAATGTTACTTGAAGTCACTGTAGTGACTGGTAGCAATTTCTGAGAAAAAAAAGGTTTTTGGTCCTTTCACATTCGGCGTGGGACAAGTTTGTTTCTACAGTGTCACAAAATTTTATCTCAGAAGTTGAACTTGGAATACAAGAGGAACACGAACAAAAATATCGCAACGAATAAACTTATTTTAACTTTATATTATACAGTTAAAATAAGTTAATATACATAAATCTACATACAATTATTTTAAACTGTCAAGTGTTTTTATTTCATTGACTTTTGTAAAAATACTGATAAAATTTAAAGTTTCTAAAAATTTTCACAGTAGATTTTTTAATGTACGTTCCGAACGCAGTAACACTTTTTTTTCCTCCCTGTTTTCACCCTGTTTTCACATTTCCCATTGAAAAATTGTATACTTAAATAACAACGTAAAAAAACTGAATTTTGGCAACGGTGACACCTGTGATTCTCTTTAAGTTAAGTGTGTTTACATCCGGTTAGATTGGTTTTACGTTAAAACTCACACAGTAAAAGTGAATGCATCAATATCTGTGAGAGCAGAAATTTATTGTGGAGCTCATTTTCTATGAGCAGAAAGGATTACTAGAAAACTTACCTGCGCGTAGACAAGCTCGGGTGAGGAAAAATGACACTAAATAACAAAACAGCTTAATTTTATTTCGTAATCATTTTATAAAAGTTGCAATTGGTATATGGGTACACAAACCCTTTACGACTAACAAAAGATTATTTAAAAATAAATTGGAAGTTCAACTCAGTATTTCGAGATGAATGAATGCCAGTGATAGCTCAATTGTTATAGTTCGCAATACTAACGTAGGCTATAACAACAAAACTTTACCAACAATTTTACACTATTTTCTAGTATTTTTCACTTGTGTATGCTTTAAATGAAAACGAAAACATGTTTTTTTTTTTTTTTTTTTTTTTTTTTTTAATTGAGAGGCTGTGGTGCGTAATTGAACACTAATGAGGTTCAATTTAATTTTCAGTTATTCGAATAACAATATAGATTAACCAGAAAAGAGTAATAATTTTATAAATAGTCTTGGCCATCTTTGTGATTGAACGTGTTGCTAGTTTGATGAGTTCCTGCTGAACTGGACATGAGATTTTTGTTCCTGCTCAAGATATTTAGCTAAAGGTATATGTTGAGGTAAAAAAAAAAGTGTGCTAAATAATTATTTAGTAAGGAGTAAGATATTTTTAGACACAGTTGATGTGTTTTTAAAATTATTATTTTTACTTCCCACTTAAGAAAGTTTAAGTGTTCATTAAATATGTCACACTGTAATCTTTTTATGTGACAAAACATGTATCACGAACATTCAAATACGTAGAGACGGCGTATAATGAGCCGTGTACGAATTTTTCAAACCCTTAACGGCTGTCATGCGACTGTCAGATCTTGTCGCTCAACTCGACACCTCGCCATGGCAGTTCGTCGAGTCGTAGAAGAGGATGTGCACTTGATACCGCCGACATACACCACGACGAGTCGACGGCTCGCATTGCTAAAAACTAGGCACGCTTGTAATCAGGAGGTATGCCGCAATTTTTGTTTTTAGTGTACCAAAGATGTAGCTAATTATCGATTTATTTTAAGATATTTTAAAATCAATAAATATGCTATTTTACAATTTAAAATGTGGCCTATAAACTTAATTTCAGTGCATATTATTACATTTCTTTATGCATATTGATTTATGTTGGGTGCATGCTGCCGTAACATGCAAATTCTAACTTTATGTCACAATGGGAATACCGAACCTGTAAAAATGTTTAGTATGAATAAAATGTGGTCACTGGTAACGTCTACACAAGGTAACGTAAGGGAGCTTAAACTTCTTGTCAACTGTGAGGTCATTAGAGAACGCGACACACAACTTGGTACAATAACAGGAGCTGGGAGAGGATTCGGCCATGGCCTTTGATAACGAACCTTCACAGCATTCACCTGGAGCGATTTCTGGAAACCATGGGGAACCGGAATCAGGATGGTCGGAGTCGGGGATCAAACACCTCGCTCGTTTAATGTCTACAAAAATAGCCCTAATTCGTACAAATACAAAATTTTAGTTTTTGCACTTGAACGGCCTGACTGCATTCGCCTACACTGGAGCATTTTAATGCGTCTATGCGGGCAAGAACCACGGGAGCGATAAGAGCGATTCTAGCGCGTGCTTCAAGGGTTTCGTCGCCATTACGCCCAAACAGTTTTAACAGTTCGAATCACAGCAGTTTGAAAAAGTATGCTTTTTACGATGTTGGGAAGGGGGCATCGAGATAGTTCTTGTAGTTAGTCTCCACTGTTTCGAATGCATCATTCCATCTATGTCTGAAATATGTTGTTTTTCCGTTAGTAAATATATTTGAGATAAGTATTCTGTTTGGGCCAATAAAGCTTTCTTGTGCTGCAACGCTATTCTGGGACCAAGTAGTCAATCGCCCAAACAGGAACATGCGACATCGTGTTGTACGCCGCGCCGGCTAAAAATATGCAAATAAAGCGGAAGGATGACGCTGATGTACATATTCGATTACATATTACAAAATGCTGCACGAAAAATAATGGAAAGCAAATATCTCCATATGTGGAAATCTCGTTTTGTAATCACAACATTGTTATCAATTCACGTATATCCCGCCGTAGAAATGACGCAATAAATTTATTTTACACTTCCTTGAAATTCTTAGCGTGCAATTATAACTTCGTCTTTATTAATTTTGTAGGAAACCTACGCACAATTCTGGCGTAACTAATAACTGTACGGAGATACTGGATCACTCGCAGCTTCATGGCCAGCATAATTGGTACGTTTCCTGAAGAAATTGTTGTTCCGGACGTTTTTCTTGTACCTGCTGCTTGTGATCCTATCGATGTTGCCGCATGCCAGTTTTATGTAATTTTTGCACGCAAGGATTTGCTTTCAATGAAAAAACTGGGTCGTTCTCGTAAAAATGTAGATTGAAACTGGACATGTTTTGAATAGTTTCTTGGTTGTCGGGCAGCTACCACTATGGCCACGACTACCCGGGCCCTGACGTCCTTTTAGTGGTTACTTCCGGGATACTCCACTTTCCCACTTCCTGCTTCCTCTCACGTGACCAGCGGTGCGTTCTGCCTTCTGTTTTCCCGGCCCTCCAGTCGACGACCAAAAACAGGCCGTGCGTATGAATACATATATGTATAAATAAATATACAGTATGTGTGTATATCTATTATGTCCCATTAGTCTAGTATCATAGAAAAAGTCCGGTCTCGTAAGGTAAGTTAAAATACGAAATTGGTGGATGTAATGAAATGTTACTGTGAATAACAAAATTACTACTGCATACCGCCGCTCCATCCTGCCGGCCATGTTACATCATAAATGAAGCAATTTGAACAATCGCATACGCTTGTGCAGAGCACGTCGCGGCCATCAATATGAACATTTTCTGTCGTAATGACACATGGAAGTTGTCTTACGCCAACACACTGCATCGCTACTAAAACATTCCATTTTCACCCATTTCTATTTACCCGACTTATGGGACACCATGTGTATGTGTGTATGTATGTATATATATATATATATATATATATATATATATTCCATATAACTATTACATATCCTGTAATTTTATCACGCATAGGCTATGTACAGACACTAGAATATCGCGAAAATATGTAAGTTCGCAATAAACAATAGTCATAACACGTTTAAACAGTTTTGGGGCAAATCACACATGAGCCGTGTTAACGTTATACAATTCTAACTGGATGTGATGAAGAGAGGAACAATGATCGATAGCCAATATACGTAGATTACATAACTTTCTGTGTTGTGCACAGCACGTAGGAGCGAAGTAAACAGTCAACTTTTCCCGCGATATTCGAGTGTCTCTAAACATATGACATATTTTATGTGATGTATGCATGATACAAATTCTTATACACAAACACACTCACGTGTGAGCTTTGAATGATGGGGGTGTATAATAAACTGAAGAGTTTTGCTCGATATATGACATTGTTAGTGAATGATGTTGAGTCACAGAAAATATACAGTTACATAAAATAACTAAGCGTGAGAAAATTAAATCGAAAAACGAAGGAAAAAACAAGGAGGCCAAAAATAGCTGTAGTCAAAAACATACAAATAATTCCGACATAGGCGTAGAATCGGTATTAAAAATAGGGGAGGGGGCATAAAGGAAAATTGAACAAAAACCAAAACAAGTGCATGAACATGGCAACAGTTATATGAAGATCTGGTGTTATCGAAGGGAGCCTACACTGTAATGTCTGCTACGTTATATTCGTTGTGTTGTTTTGTCTACAACCGCATTTCTGTCGCTGTGTTCGTTTATGCTGTCCTCGCCGACTTTGTCCATCACTGTCGTATTTTCATATGCCTTGTTTTAGCCCTTTCTCTTTAAATTTCTTTTTTCTTTGTTTTCTCATATACATCGGCTACATTACTATTTCGGAATTATTTGTGTGTTTGTTGCCACTAACATTTCTGGCTTTCTTGGTTTGTATCTTTATTTTCTTGTTGCTCGTTACCTCGTGCTTAGTTCTGATATGTAAGTGTGGGTATTCTGCGACTCAGCAACATTCACTAACAATGGTGAATATACAACCAAACGCACTTCAGTTTGTCACGTATGGCGTCAAGCGGGGTTTCTTAGTGACAGTAGAGGTGACATTGTGTAACTAAGAATGATTTATGTCTACATTCTTTGAGTGAGAAATAATTAACTTTACTCGAGTATTATAAACTACATTTTTAAACCATCTATTTAAAATGTATTTACTTTATCAAACAACCACCAAATAAACATTTTAAATGACACCAGATCACCCGTAACTGACACAAAGTAATCCCGTTTGACTGTTATTTGTATAGTACGTCATGTTCGGTGTAACCTTTCCAATTTAAGCTTTATTGCGTCATACAGATGAAGTGTTAATGTGTAATTATATAACAAATAAACATGAAATTGCTGAAATTTCTAATATAATGAACTAACGTAGTATAATGCACATAATCAAAAATTTTATGAGTTTCATAGAGTCATCGGTATCAACTTAAAGAAAGAAATGTACCACAAAATTTTGGTTTTATGATCGGAAACACGTTTCAAACAATATGAAAGACAACCATAATTTTTAAGTAGTCTTATACCAGGTAACGTTGTAGTTCACTTAAAAAACGGTGCTTACAAACAGAGTTAAATAGTTTCAAACAATGACATAAATAATTAATAGATAAAGTACGCTTTTTCGAAAACAAGATATTACTGCAACATGCATGTTAGTCAGGAATTTCGTAGTAGCTGAGTGTACTTCAAACGTAACGTGTTTGGTTGAGAAATTGCTGGGATAAGATTAAATACGCTTTTTACATTTATATTATCTTACAAAACAGTGGACTTAAATTTTCTTTATGAGTGCATTTTTGTACTCATTGATTTCTGTTGCAAAACAATTTGGATTCGTATCGGTGGAGAGATTTCAGATATAGCCATGAAATGTAACACTTATTTTTAGAATTCCATTTCGAAACTAAATTTTTCATCAGGTTAATTTTTCTTAGTTTAGATAGCGTGCCATAGTTGTATATTACTTCCCTAATTTCTTGGTATTGTTTTAGAAGTTTCTGACATACACTATAAGGGACTACAATCCAACGAGGGCGTACGATCGGAGATGTGGTTGACGAAAACTTAAGGAAACACGCATTAACGCCCGTCTGCTTATTTTATGACACATACGGAATTGTAACAAATATTATATTCTTGTATTTCACGGTTCTTATCAAGACCATGAAAACAAACGTGAAATAGCGTTGCATTTCAAAATAATTGTAATACGTGAGAAAATAATGCTACTATAATACATGCAACATTACATTTTAATAACAATAGTGAAACACAATAATTTACCTTAAAAACGACAATTGACGCAAATTATTTGTTTGTTTGGCGCATTTTTAGATTATGAATATAGCAGCTGAGTTCACCAATATGCCGGAATCACAATGGCAAGCCAGAAGCAACACGAAGGGCGCGATGCGACACAAACAATTCTCGTTATTGCGAACACTAGTTTGGCTGCCGCGAGACAAATACAAAATAAACAGTAGTTCATTGCCACTACATACATATAGCCTCTTCTAGTACAGCTACACGTGTTTACAGTATTTAATTTTTTTTCGTTTATGTATTTAATTTTAATATGTAATATTATATACCTATTATATAACATAATATTTTAATGAATTTTAAGTACCGTCGATATCTAATACAATTTAAATATTTATTGTCATTCCGAATTATGAAAATGAATGCAGAATTACACGTTTGCTTAAAAATATTATGATTTGTTAATGATAGCGAACAAAAATCTCTCTTATAATAAATAAACGCAATTTTATACCAACTCACCAGTTTCACTAACATTTGGGTGCAAAATTAAATTCCAACTCGAATAAAATCGATATGATTTATGTTCGGAATTCGCGTCGCGTCCGTCATTTTTGTCGAGCTGACGTCACAGATACCTAGGTGTTGATTGGCGGACATCTTTTATTTATCGTGTCACGTCTGTCGTGTCGCTTCTGTAGCGTCATTGTGATTCCGGCAACACAAGTATCGACGTATGTCTGCAAATAAAATTACTGTAGTAGTGAAGAATACTTCAATCCTATTGACCGCGATCATTCGCGGACACGTAAGAGTTGGGAGTTGTCTAGCTTCATTCCGTAAATACGTACGTCCGTAAATACGTACGTATTATGCAAGTCTTTGAGGACGCGACTCGGAAGGTATAACGATTACCTTTTTCATTCATATCCGCGCTCATGGCATTGTAGACGGGCCTAAAATCTGTATTTTTCCAGGTCGTTCTACTTATGAAATATTTGAAAAAGAGGTATTTCTTTTCGGCTTAACGTCTCTTCGGTAATGAGGAAAGTAGAAATTGTTACACCTACATTTACCCAAAGACAGGAAGTAGAAGGGGAATCGACCATGAGCTATGTTAAGGAGCTATTCCAGCATTAGCCTGGAACGGTTCCTGGAAACCATGGAAAATCGAAATCAGAACGACTTTAGCCAGGAACCGAACCGGATCCTTCCGAATGCAAGTTAAACACGTTACCGTTGCGCTTTCTTGCTCAAATGTAAATTAATAAACGAATGCGTAACGGATTAAACTACTTATAACCCATCTAAGTAGTTGTAAAACGCTTGTGGATAAAATAACTTGTCAACTAGAGAAAAGGATGCACAAGACTGGAAATATTTAATTTTATTACTACTGTTTCATAAAACGTCCTGGTAAGTTGACTTGCGTGGCTTGAAAGCAACACTAAATCCCTCCTAATTTTAAACTTAGTTACTAATATATACAGGCCTACACGATAAAAAATAACAAAATATACTAATTATAATAGAATTGAGTGAAAAAATTTTGGTCAGTGAGATTTCAGCGCTAATTGAGGAGTGATTTGAGGAACCAGAATGAAGGGGCAGAGGAAACGGGAGATTCCCGAGAAAAGCCTCCGACCAACGGCATCGTCCGGCACGATATACACATGAGAAAATGTGGGTATCGATATCGGACGACAATGGGAGGCGGGTTTTTCTAGCCGCTGTGCTAACCGCGACATACACGTAAACAAATTACATAGCATCGTTATTTGATATTTTTATTCGATTTTTTTTTTAAATTTCAGTAGAAGTTACTAAGTCGTACACTTTTATTTGTTTAAATGACACGTACGATCGATTGGCTTATGCAATAATGGCGTATGTCCACGGTCCCTCTCCCCCCCCCCCCCAAAAAAAGGAAATGCTATGTACTTAATGCCTGCAGGTATTTAAACATGCAATTAAATACAATTAAAATTTTGGAAACGAGTGAAACAATTACATTAACCAGCGGTATTAAGCAAATCAGTGCTCGGCTTTTCTCTTTCTCAATTTCTTAATAACTTAAAATGCTACCCATCTTAAATATTTGGTTCCTTAGTTTGTGTATATATATATACACACATATATATATATATATATATATATATATATATATATATATATATAGATATATAGATATATATATATGTGTGTGTGTGAGTATATATGTGCGTTTTTAGGAAAAAAAGGGGGGGGGTGAGTGACCCTCGATCACCTCTTTAAAGTGGAGGATGGTGTTTCAAAGGGTAATTCCCTAGAAAAATTAGGATTTTTAAGCAGATTTCTTATCTAATTTTTCTGATATAACTCTGGTAGGAAAAATAATATTTTTGTACATAAAAATGGGTGGTACAGTAATTCCCAACCTCCACTTCTTAGTAGCTCCGAAATTTACCAGTGTCACATCCTGTTATTAACTGTTCTATTCTGTGAAACATGTTGCATTAGCCTAACATTATTTCTATACAGATGGTGGCAGTTAAATATACAAACTATACTTATTAATTTTTAATTTTAAAGTTCTTGTGAGAGTAATTATTTGTAGAAAATAATGCGTTAAATACGAAAACATTACAAATTTATATCTGTACCAAATAGTGTTCCATTGTAGACTTTTAGACATTATAAGGGATTACTTATTGCCTAGACGGCAAAATAGTATTTGTAATTTAAAATTGTTTTCGTTTTTATGATGCACAAATAAATTAGTCATACCAATTTACAGAAAATTTTACAAGGTCGAAAACGAAATCTTACTCTGATTACCGTTAAGAGATGTTTAGCTGAACATATCTTAAAAATTTACAAAGTCGTTCTTATTTATACACCACTAAAATTGTACAGTTTGCTAGTTTTTATGTGCTACTTTGGAAACACTGCGTGCTGAATAAAAATTTTATTCAAGGAAAGTGCAACCAAATTGATGTCTGTGAGTATAGCATAACAGTATATGAAACAAATACATAATATTTACATTATATGCACATGTATATAACGTACTTAAATTACACATGCCTACATAAATAAGTAAACAAATATATACAGTGCATGTTAATAAATTTTCAAGAATAATGTCATTTATTTAAGTACTGGGTAAAATCATAGATGGGAATTGGGGGAATGGGGGCTCTTGCAATCCCAATATTTCAAACAAAAATAATTTTGTAGGTTAGAACTCTCCATTTGGCTGTAGTAACTTTCGCAATAACTTGGTGGTAGAAAACTGCTTAAATATCACATTTTACCGTCCTGAAATCATAATTTTCCTATTGGAACACCCCACTCTTTATTGTGTTCCTATATCTTCCCTCCTCTTCAACATCCAAACAGAAATGTTGAAATTTCGCCCATGAGTAAAATAATATCCGTTTTGCAGCTGTAAATAATGTTTTAAGAGAGTTCGCATATTAATTTTCGTTAACTGTAACAATAAATAACTGCCGCGTGTCTGTGTAGAGGAGGGGTTGTGGTGCGTCCTATCTCGTCCATTACATGTCGAGAGAGCGTATGCAAACTGCCCAGATCAAGAATTATGACGCCATGAAAAATTAACGAGGTTTGTGGCGTCATAATTTAAAATAATTATTTCAGACTAATAGTTGAACAATTTTATGTGCCCCTCAAGAAAATATTTAAAGTCGAAGCAATATAAATGTATATGCACTGATTTTAAGTACCGATAGTAATTATTATAGTTTATCAATTATATGTAAAATCTATGTGCATAAAAAGGTTTACTGACTGGCATATCAAACTACAGCCCGAACCGCAGGACCAATAAATGTGAAAATTTTATTGTGGTTTTCACTCAAGGCGTAGATTTTTCAAAATTGTCTTACGATGGGATGAAAAGGGATGAAATTTGTTTTATAATAATCGTCGATATAACTCGAACTGGACAAGCTATCGTTGTGATTTTCACTTAATGAGACACTCATACAATAATGCACATTAGACAACTTCAGGATTTTTTGAAATTCGATCCTTAAGACGGTGAAAATACGTGAAATGTGTTTTCTACTATAACCAACGTATAGCTTCTGAAACAAAAAGGAGAAGGGAAATGCGAAAATTTCTACTAAGAAAATTACTGCTTTCTAAAGCTCACCATTTTTAACCGACTTTAAGAAAAGGAGGTTATAAATTTGGTTGTATATTTTTTAAATGTTTGTTACCTCAGAACTTCGTAATTTACAAACCGATTTAGATTTTTTTTTGTTGGAAAGGGGATATTTACAAGTAAGCCCCATTTTAATTTTATTGGCATTGGACCTTGGAATTCGAAGATACATCAGGGAACTCCTCAAAATAGAATAGGAGTCGGTGAGAGATTTTGGTCAGCACTTAACATGGTGATAGGTGATATGAGGTGAGTGTGGGGGGGGGGCGCCGGAATAAAAGGGCGGGGGAAAAGGGAGATCCCCGAGAAAACCTGCCGACCAGACATGTGAAAATCTGGCGACTGACCCCGCCTGGAAAAATCGAATACCAAATGTACAGTGATTAAGATATGAAGAGTCAACTGCAAAAACGATGGATGTCACGATGTTGTGGAAAATGAGTTAACGGTGGAAATGTAAAGCTTTGTGGATGTAAAATATACCACCTAGGTTTCAAAACAAAAACGCTAGTAGTCAAGTTGTAACAATGATCGGAATTATTGCAGTACACTGCAAGAACGCTAGATGTCAGTGGCAGACCAGGGAAAAATGCTGGATGTCAAAGTGTTGCCTAACTTGTGTTGATGTTATCTGTGGTTGTTTCTATCACGTTTATTTACACTTTTCGCGATAGAGGTTATAGTGTCTATTGATTTATATAGTTGATGAACGCGTTGCTGCATGAAGGTGTTGCTGTGAATTCTATGTGATATAATAAAAATGGAAGGCGCAGAAAGTGAAACGGAAGAAGCAGGAAACACGTCGCTTAACGTATATTCTGCAAAGAGGAAAAAATGCGGTCGAATGACTGGTGTTATGAAGAAAATACGTTTGTCTTCTCACGAGACTGGCCCAGACTGCAAATGTGAAAGGTTGAAATGCTTTCAAAATGTTTCTGCTGAACAGAGACTGCAACAAATTAAACAATTTAATGAAATGGCGATATATGATGAACAGAACATGTACTTATTTGGTCTGATGTCTATCAACCAGATAAAACAACGTAGATCTAGACGAGATGTAAATGATGCACAATTCCATTTTAATGCTTATTCCTACAAAGTGCGTGTATTGGATGGCAAGAAGGTAACCGAGATACCAGTTTGTGCTAAAGCGTTTGTTTCCATTCATGACATCACAACACGAAGAGTGCAAACTTTACAAACGTCAGGGAAACAGTTTGGTGCAGCCCCAAGATGTTGAAACAGCTGTGGAAGATCACATTTCGTCATTCAAAGGTACCCCAAGTCATTACAGTACAGGTACTAGTAAAAAAATGTACCTGCCACCTGAGCTTAATGTGAACAAAATGCATCAGATGTACAAAGAGAAAAATCTCCCTGCAGTTTCCTACGAATATTATAGAAAAATATTCAACACACAATTCAATATCAAATTTGGGTTTCCAAGATCCGATACGTGCAGCATGTGTGACAAGTTTCAAGCAGAAACTCGTGTTTTGGAAGAGAGATTGAAAAGTGCTTCAAATAAAGAAGAGGAGAATATCCTCTTATGTGAACAGAAGAAACTGAAAATAGAAAATGATGTTCATAAGGCTAAAGCAGAAACATTCTACACTAGAAAGAGGGGTGCGAAAATAAAGAGCAGAAAAGACGCAGACTATGAAGGTATTGTTATGGATTTTCAAAAAAATCTCAGTACTCCCAACATTTCCACTAATGACGTCTACTACAAACGACAGCTGTCTGTGTTTACATTCAACATTCATGTGTTGTCGAACAGTGAATCATACTTTTACTGTTATGATGAGACCATTGGAGGAAAAGGCGCAGATGAAGTTGTGTCTATGCTTCATCACTTCATTTTTACGCAACTTAATGAAGATGTCAAACATGTGGAATAATTCTGTGACAATTGTGGTGGCCAGAATAAGAACTACACCGTTGTAAGATACTTGCACTATGTTGTGCACTGTACAAGAAGACTGAACAGCATTCAAGTAACATTCCCTGTTAGAGGACATTCATACTTGGAGTGTGATCGCAACATGGCACTGATCCAACTCAAGACTCCTGCTGAACTTCCTGAACATTGGTGGCAGCATTTTTCTGTGGCAAGAATGAAACCTTCAGCTTTCCATGTCATAGAGGTGGATCAGGCACTTCTGAGAGCATGGACAAATTTTTTATCACCTATGTACAAGAAGAAGTGTCCATTTGCCATTCGACCCGTGAAAGTTTTGTTATTCCAGCAAGTTTTGGGACCCATTGTTCACCATAGAAGTACCTACAATGGTGCATGGGAACGTCCATCCCTAAAGGAGGCTCGTCGCTCATGTAAACAAGGTGACCAGGCAGAAACTGCAGAAAATGGAGAATTCTGTCTTCCAGATTACTTGTATGATGGTAAGTTATCAACTTTCTCTAAAACGTATATTGCAACTTAACTTACTTTGCTGGGACATTAAATTTGTATACCAACTCTAACCTGTGTTGTAGGTTTGATTCCACTTTCTTACGAAAAGTTCAAGGATATCCAACACCTTTCGCAGTTCTGTGGTCCAAAAGCTAGAGACTTCTACTCTAAATTGCGGCACTGCCAAGAAAAGAAGCTATCTGCATCAGCCAGACGAAGGGAGTGTGCTAATTCTGAATATGCATTATGCAGGCCTCCAGCATACAGAATTATTTGCAGTGATGTGTTGTGCTGTACAAATTCCCACATTGACAATCATTTTTATAAACATTATGTTTATATTGTGTTATCTTATGTTTACAATGATTTGCTATTGATTTGTTACAACCATGTGAACCCAGGTATAAGTTCAGGTATGTTCACATTCAAACAAAATAACTTTCTGAAAAACAGGTTTTCCAACTTCAAATCGTTCTCCTGCAAAACTCATTTCTAGTGACATCCATCATTTTTGCCGTGGACTCTTCATATTGGAAGGTTTATGATTATCCAAAACTAGGTATGTACCTAACTATAGTAAATTACTTTCTGGTCTGACTTGGACTGCGAAGGCACAACGGAACTCCTTAACGACAAACAGCACGAAGGTGGAAGGTAGGCACCGTAACTCTGTAAAAATCAAGAAATAAAAAATTTTTGACAAAAAATAACATTGACATAAAAATATAGACTCTGAAAAATGCACTAAAAAGTAAAAAAAAAATATATATATTTATTTTTAGGCTGCTTAGAATACAATCTATTTATTAGGACAGTACTACACAATTATTTGTTATTTTTGGAGTCGGTACCAGCCAAGTTTTTAAGAAATTTCACAAAGTTTCCTCAAATTGACAAATTGTTTTAATCTTACGTTAATTCGATAATGTAGCAATACCTAATTAAACCAGGTGCTCCCCTCCCAGCCTCTCCGTATACGCCCGCCGCTGTACTCCGTGCTGTACAACGCAGCGCGGCTGCTGTCTTTGTGTCGATTAAGAAATGCTTAGTTGCAGTCAACGTTAAATTTCACTAACTTATATGTATACCTACGCTACTTCGTTACACGTTTGGTCACCTTGACTGGCACTGACTACAAAAATAACAATAATTGTATACTACTGTCCTAATAAATGGAATGTATTCTAGGCAGTCTAAAATTAACGTAATTATTTTTTACTTTTTAGTGCATTTTTCATAACAGATTGTTTTGAAGTCGGTGTTATTTTTGTAAAAATAATTTTTTAAAGTAATGAATAAGACGTACAGGTCAAATATAATTTTTCATAACTATTGGTTATCTGGACATATTTCAAGTATGTTTTAAAAGCGTACTAAAATAAAAAAAATAATCGTTTGAAATATAAAAAATAGATAATAAAAAGTAGGAAATTGAATGACAGTTAAAAGGTGATTGTTTGTAGTTATGTTATGCAGCATTACTATTATAGGTAATTAATTGTAATATAAAGTTACTGGCTATTAAAATAGTCATAGAATCTATATTAGTATTTGCATATTTATTGAAGTTAAATTATAATTTTTACCGCGTCTTCAATTAACTGTGTAGTAAATAGTTTTTATTTTTACGTGAGTTTTGATTTCATGGTTTGAATGAAACTTGTACGTTTACATACAATAAGAATAAATGTTTACGTAAATAGTTACAATTAAACTTATATTTTGTATTACACATCCTGTCTTTAATTCATTAGTTGTCTGATTGCGATACGAAGATACATTCCATATCAAGGGGCAAATTTTAAGCTTAAACGGACAAGCGTTTTTAGTGCGGTCAGCACTTGGTAGGGAGAGGAGAAAAAAATAATGAACCGTTCCATAGTTGTATTTTACTGCGATAATTTTAATGGGAAGTATATTTTTGGCTAGAGAAATATTTAGCTACAAAATGACGTGTAGTTATTAGGGACATGAACTTTTCGCGAAAAGAATTTCGTCCCAGTTTGTTTCATTGCCTTATGTGAACATATACATTTCTGATACATGGTCAGTGATTGGATGTTTTGACTGCCACGTGTCTTGGGGTTCTATCAACAGGTAACATACGCGTGGTGTTGCAGTAACTGTAGTGTGATTGGCACAGCCAAATAGAAGGCATCACTTCACGAAGACACACTGCCAATAACTATGAACCATAGTTGCAGATGTGAACATAAGGCACTGCAACAATATGGGTCAAATTTCTTTCATGGCCCTTGTAATTGTACAGTATTCGTTAACCCATAAACTGAGAAATTCGTCCCATAACGTTAATTAATTGATTTATTGTTGCCCCCACAAAGACTGCAGACCATCATTGCTTCACGTACATAGAGAATGAGCTACTCGATGATCCTAGCGATTTCACACTAACAGTCCGTGCAATTCATTACCTGAGATCTGCTACGCTAGTCCAGAGACGAGCCCTTTATACGACACGTGATCCCACACGAACCATTCTATGTGGTTTCTCGTTATCTGAAGTAGTAAGTAGCGCTCGATGATGGTATGCAAGACGGCAGGGAAAATAATCAGTTAAACATACAAAAATTATCTCATAGTGTGAAGCATTAAGTCGCTGATAAGATTTGGAAGCCACGGCAAACAATGACGACATTCGTGCACATACTGGGAATGGATCTGACGTACGATAATTAGCCTGCGAATAACGACAGTACGTCTTGGCAACAGCTGGGGGACAAGAGTAAGTAAAAATGGAAGTGGCAATGGCCAGTTTTCTAAAGTAATCCAGCAGGAGAGAGTGTGCGTGTTTAAGAGTGCGTGGTAGATAATAAACGCTGGAAATATAAATTGATTTCTACGCTTTTTTCGAAGCCAATATGGATAAAATACTCAATGACAATCCTAGATAAAGGTATTTGCCAACTTTAAGAGTAAATGTTTATCCCAAATTACTAATTCGTTACGCGTGATCTCTTGCGCCGCAGTTAAATGCACGAGGTTCCGGCGTCAGAGATTATGCCTTAGAAGTTCGTAACACAGGAAACAATTTTGTTTAAAACGTTGGCTAAAACTATTGTCTAGGATTGCTATTGTTTAACTTTCGCAAATTAGCTTCTAGAAACCTACAGTTATAGATTAATGCTTTTAGTGTTGAATTATGTACCACGCCCTCTTAAGGGGTATTGATCCCTACCGCCTTGGATTTATCTGTTTCTTCTCGATAACGTTTGTTCCAGTCGATGTATCAAAATTTTTGTCCCGACAAGGCATAGATACATACTTAATCGATTTTCTGTAACTACTGGAACAATAATATATTCATTATTTTGCAACGGGAAACAGCTGAAAAGGAAAAATTACTTTATTTATGGGAGCGACTACAGAGGCCACAAAATTAACAGAAACAATGCCATATGGATTCCAAAAAGTGAATGAAACAATAAACTATGCCTTGTCAGCGTGAAAAAAGTAAAACAATGTGTCTATTTCCTGATTTATAAGAAAAACCGCAAAACCTATCTGACAGGGATCAATCCCCCTTAAGAACGCTATGCAGTGCCGCACGAGCATTGTTGAGGCGTGTTAGCAGAATGCTTTTTTGAAGGATATACTAAACGTGCGTACGATATCTTTATCTACGAAAAGAAAACACATTTAAAACTATGCTTCTCTGTTTTTGTTTTTTCGATATCATGCTTAGAAATATCGTTTCGGGATACTTCAAAATGTAAAAAAATAAAATAAAACAAAAACCGGTTTTTCAGGCTGCTGACACGTACAAAATATAAACCGGAATCGTAAAACGAAAATAGAGAAGTATGCGCTGGAGGTGACTACGCTTTCCAGAAATCAAATAATAGTGTCACCGCTTAAAGTTTCATAGAAAATGCCAACACCCGAAACACTTCACGTAGTTTTCGCGCCCGGCGCATAAGAATTTGTTGCCGCATGAAGCAGGCTAGAACTTATCGCCTGTCAGTTTCCGTACCTCAGACGACATCTAGTGTGTGCTGTATAAGGCTTTTAACGCCATTGGTACATGGAAAACCTAAAAAAAATTTAAGCTGTAGAATGTTCTCGGTAGAGTGGCTACTGTGGTTGCCTGCTTGAAGTCACACGATCTAACAACAAAAAACGGTAGCTGCAACTGCATTCGTAAGTTATTTATGATGATTTTAGAAATTCAAGAAATTTCATTAACTGTCAGTACACAACACGTGTTTTGTGTTATTTCGTAACCAAAGAGTAAGAGAAAGGAAATATAAACTTTATTTAATAGCTTGAGGTACTGTACTTATACGAAAATTCACCTATCAATTGTTGCCAAGCGTGAAAAAATGTTTCGTAATGATTTTTTTTTTGTTTCAAAATACTGAAATAGTTATTTTACAATCGACGTAGCAAAATAATTTTAAATTTGCTTTTATATGGCTGAGAACAATTCTAGCGATTTCAATACCAAAATTTACGTTTTGTGGTTTCCGTAAAAAAAAATATCTTACAAGAAGCTTAATTAAAATAAAATTAATAATTTTTAAAAATTTAAGTACACATCAAGCAGTTTAAAATATTCAAACAAATAAAATGGGCAATATCTCACAATTCTTATTATTGTTTTTATTAATATTATTATTATTACTACTATCATTATAATTACTAGCGAGCACGCGTGACTTATTGGTTTGTGTCACTGAAAATGCAAAAATAAACATTGCAGTTTAAAAAGCCACTTCACAAATATAAGAAAACCATTTTGCAAATATCCATATTCTCCATCGGTACGTTTTTAATGATCTTACAGTTTAGGTACTCTGCACGTTTGAGTGGGGTAACAAACACAAAAAGTAATAGAATTTTTGTTTTCTTACTTAACCATAAATTCGTCAAACACATTGGGGTAAATAATTAAACTACACAATACGAACTGAATTATTCATTTGAGCATACATATTAATTATCAGCTGTTGAACACAATTTCTGCGTGAAAATGAAACCACACATTTTCGGAATAATACTGTATTACAGAAAAGTTCGCTAATGATTGAAGATATTGTTTACGTGTAAATTTATTCTGACATTATGTGTTTCATTTTAACGGCCACGGGTTCCTATTTACGCTGTTTTTGCGAGTTTAATATTTAAATCCTGAAAAAGAGTAGATACCACAAAACCGTTACATAGAAATGTTAGAAATTGTTTGCATTATGTAGCCAAATATTTAAAAACGTACGTTTATACAAAATTGTCGAGTTATCGACTTAATTAAATTTTATTAAAGTCAACAATAATTCAAAATTACACAAACCCACTTTTGATAAATGTAGGTTACACAATACAAACAATTTCCAACATTTTTATTTAACGGTTTTTCGATACATACTCCATTTCTGGATATAAAAAATAAAACTTACTAAATTAGCATAATTAGGGACTAGTGGCCTTAAACAATTATTCTTTTGCATACTACAGATCATTAGTTCAGAAATTTTGTAACTGTTGGGATAATGAGAATTGTGAGCGTATGTAATGCTGTAGGAGTACATGGTCGCAGGCATATGTATATTCTGCCGTAGTATATGCGTGATTATTTATTTGTGCATGCACAACTATGATGTTTACATTACACGTGCAACCAACACTAAACTAATAAAGGCTCGTAAGAGACGTAGGTATTAATTTTAATTCAAATTAATATACGCTGATTTAAATCGTTTATTACAACTTTGAGTCACTCACTTCACTAACATTTATACAGTATGTTGCTTCACTGTAATAAATTATTTGTAAACTTACAATACCGATGTATAGAAATGTTAAGGAAGAATGCATGGTAAAATAGTTTCCTGTAAATCAATACTAGCATTCCTGTACATTTTGAGGAAACATTAGAATGTATAGCTGTTTAAGCAGACTTGTATAGTAACAGTGCTAAAAAAATGTCTCACTTTAAATGTGTTAAGTGTCCAATACTGTCTACGGGTTAATTACTTACATTACTATTTAGGAAGCTTTTTTACGCATATGTACACATATCTATTTACGTAGTTGAATGCCTGCGCAAGAAATATTCTTCGTTATAACTACGTACATCACTACTAATAGTCTCTCTCTCTCTCTCCAGTCCAGGGGTTCGCGCGGTGGCCGAGGGGTCAGACCATTCGCCTCCCATCAAAGCGATCCGGGTTCGATTCCCGGCGGGGTCGGTACCCGGCTTTTCACATGTGGGAATTGTGCCGGACGATGTCGTTGGTCGGTGGGTTTATGGGACTTTTCCCACCCTTTCATTCCGGTGCTGCTCCATACTCACCTCATGTCACCCTTCACCAGCGCTAAATACTTCGATGTCAAGCACTGACCAAAACACCTCATTCACTCAACCAGTCGAGCCAATCGCTACGTCACATCGTTTACACGTCCTTCATCGTGAACTAACGCTCGCTCAGTTTACTGCAGACTTCCTACGAATGTCATCAACCAGTCCACAGTCGCTGGGCAACCAATGACGTCATCGCTACCTTCCCAACTCGTCGCCGCCGACATCAAGGTTTATCACTCGGCTGGCATGCTCGTCGAACCCACCTTCGTCCTCCAAGCCACGGGATTCCGGCCAGAACTCGCTGAACTCAGACTCCAATAATTCACAAAATATACAGGATGAGTCTGAATAACACCTAACACCGACAAACGCTGGCAGGTGATTCCTTAGAAAAAAATAAGACGAAAATGTAAGAGCCACTTTTCCCGAAATTGATTATTAAGGGAGCTGTGCGCCCCCAAAAGTCGGATTTTGAAATTAATTAAATAAAATATTTTAGAAACTAATTGCGACTAAGCGACAAAAAGGCTAGTATTGTTTTGTATAGTCGACCTCGGGAAATGTGGTTGGAAATATCAACCCCCTCCGTTGTGGAAATGGGGGTTGCCACCCTGCGTTTGCATGAAACTTATTAACGAACACTTGTAAGATATTTATTTTATGTATTTATTAACCAGCACGTTAAAATTAGCAAAGAAGGTCCTCTTGTCCAAACACTCTCAGGTGAGCCACAACGTTATGGCGAAAAGATTTGTACCCCATTTGGTTTCAATACCTTATGTACACATCTGCATCTCTGCTTCATTGTTATTGGCAGCGTGTCTTTGCTATACGAATTTGTTCTTATGTAAGGAATTCAGCATACATCAACAACTCACCATGCCCGTTCAATGCATTTGTAGACCTACCACATGTGTTATGTGATTCCACGCCTGATTACATTGAGCGTGATGTGTGTTGCTTCCTTGCCAGGTGCATAAATTGCAACCATTATTCACATACCTCGCGAACGCAACACTTAGAAGGGTGACACACGACAAATTACTTGTGCATAGTTAGCAAGCTGACCAATAAGCCATTACCAATTAGGCTTCAGCATCACGAAAGTTAATGTAACATCAGCGTTGCAACCCTTATTTGTTCTACTATGTTAACTTGTGATGGCAGTGACGGGAACTTCAGAGGTTGTACATAATCGTCCAATTACAAGCAGTCATACATGTCACTGTTCCATGCCAAATACTTTCTGCAATGTTTACAATAAACACAGGTTTAGACTTACAATTCAAGGTGGCCCACCACCTTACGAAACCTCGTATACCATACGTTGCACGTATGATTTGTTTAATTTTTAATAAGGAGTAGGCCTATGCGGGTCCAGTTTGTTGGTGCTTTTCAGACCAATACGGACGTTTTACATTTAATTAATGCTGAAATAAAGTGTGTACGTGATACGAGACGAGACATTTGAGAAACTACCCCCTTAATTTTATTTTGTAACACAGATCGTGTACATCGGTAAATAATAGTAATGCAGTGTCCGTCTTTCGTCATAGTTACATGACTCGTATGTAGTGGATTGCCTACTTATCAGGCCACACGCTTTCTGTTTTGAATAATGTCACCACGGATTTCTCGCAAACGGTTCACCTGAGAGTTTTCGGACAAGACTACCTTTTTTGTTAATTTTAACGTGCTGATTAATAAATACATAAAATAAATCTCTTACAAGTGCTCGTTAATAAGTTTCATGCAAACGCAGGGTGGCAACCCCTCTTTCCACAATGAAGGGGTTGATACTTCCAACCACATTTACCGAGGTGAATTATCTCCATTATGCAAAACACTATTCTGCTATTTGTTGGTAAATCACAATTAGTTTCTAAAATATTTAATTTAAATAATTTCAAAATCTGACTTTTGGGGGCGCACATCTCCCTTAATAAACAATTTCGGGAAAAGTGGCTCTTACATTTTCGTCTTGCTTTTTCCTAAGGAATCACCTGCCAGCGTTTGATTTCTGGAACGCTCCATTCGGAGGTCGAAAAGGGCTTAACTCTAATGTTCTGATGTAAATATTCAGTCTTTTTTGACAAATGGTACGTAATTCCAAATTTCTTTGCTGCCACGGCGAGTCGCAATGGGCAGTTGGATATAATATTATCGCTCGTCATCCTGGAAAGTGAACTGGCCACACGACTAGTAGTCATTGGGAGAGGACTTGGGAGCGCTCGGAAGCGATGTATAGTATTGCGTGACCTTCAATGCACATATCGCCTCTCTCGTTACAGTATTATAAACATCATTTGTAGATAATTTTACACACGCAAGGAGGATATTGGCCTAAGAAATACATGTTCCAAAAACAGAAGTGATGAGACAGGAAATAAACGTTCCATTTGTAAAATCAAGTCCGATAATTTTACCATAAGAAATACTAAGGCAATTCGCGCAGAACTGTAGTAAAATTCAGTTTCACACACACATATGTGTGTATATGTATATATGTGTATATATATGTGTGTATATATATATATGTGTGTATATGTATATGTGTATATATATATGTGTGTATATATATATGTATATATATATATATATATATATATATATATATATATATATATATATATATATATCAGTTCTACGTGATCTGCAAGGTTGCTGTTTTTGTTTGTGGTACGATAGAATTCGGAAGCACCTAATGCTAGGCAACCATTAATGCACGATAGTTGTGATGGTTGCAGGTGTTGCAGGCACTACAGCAGCGACTGCCGTCTTACCAGAATAACAATAGGTGAAGTTTCAAGTTGTACGGTGACATAACTGCATACTTACCGCTACTACTAATCAAATTGCTTCGTAACTGAGATTTCGTCCGTGCTAGTCTACACATATTGTGAAGGTTGGGCAGTTGATGTCAAAATGAATTATACTTATATGTTAAACGAAGGATTTGAGGGTTACTGAAATTACGAGTTTTGAAAAAGTAGGGAATGCACCTTGCGCTAACACGGTGCCATATTACAATATCGCTCAAAGCGCCGCATGACAGTAATGGGCACATTACCCGAGTATAATCACATCGTATCACATACAACGTGTACAATAGCTGCGAGTAGAAAACATTCCACTTACACGTTAGTTCTGCGAGTGCAGATTAACTTGTGCTATACATAGTTACTTTATAACGTCGTCGTTACTTGAAGGCTTGCTACATGAACGAAAACAGAATTTTTGATAAAATATAAATATTTTAACTTTTTC
Organism: Medauroidea extradentata; assembly: GCA_003012365.1. Lineage (NCBI taxonomy): Eukaryota > Metazoa > Arthropoda > Insecta > Phasmatodea > Phasmatidae > Medauroidea > Medauroidea extradentata. The sequence goes on along the minus strand of PNEQ01084210.1, from coordinate 14,953 downwards.
AGCGCGGTGATGTGTATAATTTCAGTGCATTGTGGATATATTAGGTCTTGGATGGTTCCACGCGTTTATTTTGGTTATACTATACATAACAGGGACTCACACACACACATACACACACACACACACACACACACACACATATATATATATATATATATATATATATATATATATATATATATATCTGTTTCTCAACATACATTTCAAACTGTTAGAAAAAATAACACGTCGAAAATGTTGACGGACGTATGAACCGAAATGACTCCTAACGGTAGAAATATGCCAAAGTTGGCTCGAAAGTAGATTTCGTTAAACAAATTGAAAAATTAAGTTCGTTATTATATTCGGGTTCCTAGGTAACTTAATGCTAACGTTCGTGAATGTACTACGATTTCAGTAAAAATCAACCTCATTTAGAGTCATTTCATAGTTGGTGTAGCGGCTAGGGCGCTTGCCTCCCACCATTTCGCGGCTGGTCAGCATCTGTTTACGCATTTAGGAGTCGTACCAGACGATCTCAATGGCCAGTGAACTTTCTCATGAGTTCTTCCCTCTCCCCCTTATAATTCACGTGCTGCTTCATACCTCATGTATCCTTACACCAGCGTTAGTCAAAATCTTTTCACTCAATGTAAATAAACCACTGAACATGTTTAAACGCCACATGTGTCTATTATCAAAAGATGTTGTTTTTACAAAAAAAGTGTTAACATTTCAGTATAATCTACATCTAGTATAAGATGCACCATTACGAATTGGTCAAATTATTTCATAATACAAAATCATTTACGAAAAATGGTAGTCTCTGGTTTCATTAGACTTTGCAAATGTTTTTCAATTTTTGGAATATTTCTAAATAACCTTGTATTTGCGACTTTCAGAGCACGATTCGTTCAGAACATATTTCGTTCACACAATTTACGTAGGTACTAGAATAATGTGCTACATAAAGGCATACCTGAGCACGTACATGTTTCTTGAGAATCAACACTCAAAATTGTTAAGTTAACTACCGTACTTTACTGGTTTGGGCCGTACAGCGCGTATACGAATTTTCGCTATCTATTTGTCTTGTATTATAGCTTCACATACTCGCACTTACATACGCAAAGGTGCACACACATTTATCTGTGAACTTTACACGCAAATACGTACATTGTGTGTCTGAGCAAAGTGCAGCACATAGACGTACGTAAATGTCATATGTTTTGGCTAATTTATTTAGGGTAAATAACAATTGTTTCTATATTGGATTGAAAATTACTCTTAAATTTTTTTAAGTAATTAATTTTACTCTTTCAGACCAGTTGCTCCGAACTTAAAATATATTGTCGTTAGTAAATAAATCTTAAGTAAACAATAAATATTTCTGAGCCAATTTTTGAAGAGTCGATTCAAACGTAGAACAATATTACCTCACGATTTGTTCATAGGTTAATATATTCCATATTATTTTTACTCAGAAAGAAATAAAGTTTTCACAACGTATTTTTCTTCGCCACGTACAATTTATAATAATTACGACAAAAGCTTATCTCTTTTAACGTGTTCGATTAAATTGTAAGGGATAACTAGGTTAAGGCTCATCCAGCCAAACCTTCACAAAAAAAAATGCACTTACAACAGTGCATTATCTGAATTGTTCAATCCTGATATTTTGTAGTAAATGAACACTGAATATAAAAGTCTTGTCACAATATTTATGTTCGAGTTTCACAAAACTGTGAATATGTTGTTCGCATAGAAACTTTAAGTAACTCAGTTTAGAGTCGCATATCTTAATAGCTGATTCAGCAAAGTTGTGTTATGTTGCTCGGTCATTGCTGGCGGACAAACAGCAAAAATCAGAGGTAACTAAGCAAAAGTTGAATTTCTTTCTTAATGATATATTTCTGCTGGGGTTATTTCCCTGAAGTCACCTCCCTCCTTTTCTTAGCTTCGCCCTATACCGCTTGAACTTCATATAAAATAAACGTACCTTGGTTGTAGACATATATCTTCGTAACTGACTCTCATAAATATGCAAATTTTTTAGTATTATTCCTTATTTTGTAATAAGAAGAAATTGTAAGAGATAATGTTTTACGCGTATTTAATACCAATACTAAAAATCTACTTACAGTAGCGAATCATTCAACTATTTGTATTTATCTTAATGTACAGAAAGAAGCAAAATGTAAAATGTTTAAATATTTATGACGATTAGTCACTATTACAGAGGCGTATATAAACATGAGTAAAACTGAATTTATAGACGGCGTAAAAGGAAAAGAAAGATGAGGAGAAAGGCAGGAGACTAAAAATAATTCTTCTGGTAATGATTTTTAAACACACACAAAAAAAAATCAACACCATCAGCCACTAGTTAATTTCCAGCTGTTGGAAAAAAATGCTTAAGCATAACTTAATATTTTCCCATCACTCCTGTTCATATAGCTTGTCCCCTCCAGTCAACTCCACTCACAACCAATTTACAAAGTGGTGAAGAAATAAATTTAAAACATTAATGAAAAATAATAAGCTAAGAGATTAACAGACTTAGTTTTAAAATATGATGGGTAATTTACAAGGCAGCAAACCTACATAATGCTATAACATAAATGCGGATATTTTTTTTACATAAAACACGTATACTGAAGGGCCTACCCTAACGCCCATTGGGAAAGCAGTGACATAAATCTTCATATTAAATTATATCCTGTGTGTCTATCACCTTTTACGATAATTATTTCGATCTACAGCCATTTTTTGCATCGTGATAAGAAAGATTTTGCTACAGGAATAAAAATTTGGAAAAAAATTATGACACGATGTTTACAAGTAAATATATTTTGCATGGAAACACTTACTTGCTCACAGTTTTCAGGGCGTTTGAAAAAAAATTTCTAAACGGTTCTATTTTAAAGTTTGCTGCATCGATATGAACAAAAATGTTAGCGGCATATTATTACAGAATTGACCTAGTCCCACCGAATATTATTTAAGTTGTAAGTCCCTATCCTAGCTCTCGTCAGGGATATGGTGTAGGCAGCAATCTTAAGAGCTACGTGTTCCTAGCTCGAATACAAAGAATTAAAGTGGTGAGTAAATGTTAAAATTAATTAATTCTGAACGGATCAAGTGAACGTATGTGGTGCACACGCTTGTCGTAAGTTGTATTGTTTGAACGTTTGTAAACGCTGCTCACTGTCTACTGCAATAATATACTCGTTATTTACTAGGTATTGTTACCAGTCCACGTGTGTAACGTCATGTGATATCACTTTCTCTGAATGTTACATATTGTGAGTACAAGAAGATTGGTATAGTAGGTTGCATACGGTAAAGTGAGCACTTTCTAAGACGACGCAAATTTTTTCCTTTTTTGAATTTCTATGTTTCCTCCACATTATAAACATTGCCGCGTGACTAATAAACACGGGAGTATACTTCATCGCTCGTAATAGGTAATGCCTAAGTCCTCAAAAACAATATTCATTGCAGATTAATGTCTGTTGGGACGTATTTGAAAAGTGTTTACTTTATCGTGAACGGCCAATAAATGTCTTACTACTACTGGCTCAGTTCTTGCAGTTCCGCCGTAGTGTCAGGTATAACGTCGTGTACTTGTAACCACAAGAACACACGCGCATAAACCACATTCGTGTATAAAATCATGCCTACAAGAACACACTTGCATAAACACGAACCATGATAACTGCACGTGGAGGATTTTGCTGTTATGTAATATCTATAAATAATTTTTGATTTCCTCTTATTGGTTTTCCAAGCGACGCGACATTGAAAAGTAGAATCGTTTATTAAAGTTGTGCCAAACAAAGTTGCGAACAATAATACGATAGGAGCATAGAAATTATCCCAGGCGACGTTAAATGACAAGAAACTTATTTTCACCGAAGACGCCCAAAGTTGGCAGGAATTCTCTCTACAAAGCCTCCAACTTCAGAGCACAAATTCGAATACAATTTTGATTATGATGTCGCCGGCTTTGTCCATTGCCATCAGAACAATATAATTTTTGTGATGACATGTGATTGTTTAAAGTACTAAATAAAAGTAACTAAATTATTTGTTGAATACATGCGTTAGTACAGGTACAAAATTCCAATGCATTAGATCATGACAGCATTTATTATTGTTGCACAAATTATCACTCTGTATGCCCACCACTTCGGCAATGCTTGGTAACGATTCGTTTATGCTATTCGAGTTACGAGGATCTGTACACTGACTTCTGTTGACTCATTGGCTTGGTTTCTGGCCGGGGTTTATCTTCGCGCCATCAGCAAGGCACATCAGATCTCGGCGTGATGGAAGCAGATGTCAGCGGGCACGATAGCTGATCGCAGCACTTCGTGCAGGAATGCATACACCATGGAAGTCACGTTCAGTAGCAATACTCTCTAGAACTTTCAGGCGCCAGATATGCGCTGCAGTGTGTCAGGAAATAACGTAACTATTCCGCTTATGGTCAGTATACCAATTGAGGACTTCACATTAAAAAGGGGCTAAGTGCCATTTTCGACAAAAATGAGTTAGGCACATAGAAAGGTGCCAAAACATTAAGCCGGAGTTACAATTATCCGTCTCGCCCGTCAGTCGACCGTCCGTCCGTCAGTCACGTGACCTTCAGCCAATCAGAAGCTTATAATATTTCTATCTCTCCGTCCGCTGAAAGCTTGGCAAGCTTTAACTTTTGACGGGCGACGGATGAAAGCCTTCTAAAGATGGCGACGATCATTTCAACGGTTGTTTTTTAAAAGAAGGCTGTGAGGTTCGTTTTATTTTATATTTTTTTATTGCTTATTGCCGCAAATTCATGACTTTAAATTACGACTAAGATAATTTTGCATACGGAAAAAATTAAAATACTACGACAAATTATTTTATTTATATAACAATTACTCAAATTAAAACTCAAATAATTTTATTAGTAAATAATATGCTCGCAAAAATTATGTTTGATGAAAAATAGCTGTTGTATGTACTAGCAGTCATCGACTTATAAATAAATCCGTAAAAATATGTAACCTGTTGAAGGGAATTTTTTTACATCCAACAGAAGTTTTGTATTTGTGCATTGGTAGCGTTGCGTATGGAAACGACGGACGGATGACGGATTGTTGTAAATCACTAGCTTTGCAGACGATCCGTCGATGTACGAATCATTGCGGACGGACGGACGACTGACGGAAGCGACGGATTATTGTAACTCCGCCTTTAGGTCGAAGACATACCTAAAGTGCTATCTCCTAGTGACATTCATACGCGCCGTACATCAGCACAATTACATGGTTGGAGTAACATCAACGCATTCTAGTTCATTGAAAAAATATATATATTGATGTTCATAAGTGTTTTGTATTAATTAATATTCGATTGCTCCTACTTACTACTTTCCTATTGTAAAAATTATGTGAACGCATTTAAATAATTCCTTGTTCATTGGTTTGTCGCAATATACTGTTTTCGTCATTATCTTGAAACTTACCTTTTGGCACTTAGCCCCTTATGAATGTTAAGTCCTCAATTTATGATTCAGACGAGTGAAGAATGATAACTATAAAGACAACACGAGCATTAGAGACCAAGTTTCGAAGCCACACAACATAGCAAAAAAAAAAAAAAAAAGCCATTCCCAGGCTGCCGTATACTATCATTATAGCAATAGATTTTGGCAAACGTACGTAAACCACATAGCAGTAATATTTTATTTATTTAACAGAAATATCTATTTTTTCATAGCAAATATTTTCAGATAATTTTCTTATCATATACCGTGATCATACAGATGAAATACACAGTCACACAAATTAAATGTGTTAAAATTAATCTTGGAAACATTTTATACCAAATTAATTGTTTTGTGGGTTCCAATATTTTGCCAAAACTCCGTCGATATGATTATCGCTACAAGCCCCGGTTCCACGGAAACTTGCAAGCTAGCTCAGTGCTTTGAGACGTAACGTCGCGACGATGTGGTATTATATGAGTGATTCATTGTCGTTCTAGCGTTCGCTCTCTTCTGTGCAACGAAACTTCACGAAGCCGTTGTTCCACGTCTCACTTATATATATATATATATATATATATATATATATATATATATATATATATATATATATATATATATATATATATTAACTGAAGGGTAAAGGAAATTATTTAAGGCTGCCTTTATTACAGAAACATCACATTTAATAATTTCTTATTAGACGTTACTGGGCGTATGATTAAACGAGAGATAATTAATAATCAATTTAAATATTATATTATTTCAATAGTTTCACCACCAGACTTCAGTAGTTCGTATACACCGTCAAGCGGGGGGATTTCATGCCACTTATAATGTTTATTTTGTGGTTGTTTGGTAGATTAATGACATTATTAAATGGCTGGTTTAAATATATAGTTTATAATACTCAATTAGAGTTACTTTTTTTTAACTCAAATAATCTAAAAATAAAGTATTCTGAGCGGCACAAAGTCAGCCCTGCTGTCACAAAGTCACCCCGCTTGAAGGTAATAATTTTAATGCAAAATGTGGTAAATGGTGAAGTCCCTATTGTAATTTTTTTCTACGCTATTTCCATTTATTTGGAAGTGGACGGCCTCAGGTAGACACCTGGGGCTATTAGGCGAGGATGGTACTGCAGTGGTCCACGCCACTGTCTTCCGTAGGGATGGAGGTGAAGTAAGAAGCACAACTTCCAGCCCTGAACTCGGGGACGTAGCATTAAACTAACTTTCTCCTCCCAATGAAGGAATGGAACCATATTGTAATACGCACGTGCAGATAATAAACATGCAGGAATAAAGAAAAAAATCATCATAATGAGTGACACAGTCTCCTCGAAACACAACAGTTTTTTCACTTCGAAAGTTTTGTGTGTAGCTAATATGAGGCTATTTCTTGATTTCATGAATTTTATAAACTATAGTTGCTTTTACGTATGATTTACAATGAATAGCAGGCACACAGAAGACTTATTCAAAAATATATTTTGCACGCGGATTCCGTTTGCGGTATTTTTTAAAAATATTTTGAAATATTTTAAACATGACGAATTAAATAATACCCATTGTAGTCATGTTTTATCAGACGGTATTGTTTGTATTCGAGTATCTACAGTCGCAGATAAACCACGCCAGTCAAGCGTCACTGGAATTGTGTACATTGTAAACAAATACCATCCCTAGTGAACTCTGTCTGACGAGAACTCCTCGTGAATCATTGTGTGTGCGTGTCTACATACGCACATAAATACATATATATATATATGTGTACATACATACATATATAAATATATACAAATAATATATACATACATACATACAGAAAGAGAGAGACTAGCTTTCCGACCACGGCTTTGCCAGCTGGTATATATTACTTGAGGCAGCTAATATTTACTTTATCTGAAGTACCTCCTTGAATCTAACTATATAAGTTGTAAACTAGTCATGAAGACCGATTTAAACCGAGCACAACCATTAATGACTCTGCACTCAATAATATTTTATTTTTGCAAAACATTAACTTGAAGCTTAGTGTCATTAAAAATGTTTTTGTGGGTTTAAATCTTTCGCAGAAAACAGAGGTTACATTTCCTACCGAAAAATAGCGTAAGCCAGATACTTTCAATGAATTAACGCAAAAAGATTATATTATTTTACATAAATATCGGCACTTTTAACATAATGCTATTAGTATAAAATGTACGTTTAACTTATTTCTAACCTGAAAATAGCTGCGTGAGTGGTAAAATATAAACAACTTTCCTTCTTCTTTGTGTATGTCGCCAGCGATGAGCGTCGATTCCAACTTAAGCCGCTCGTGCAATGTTCCCGACGCGACGCCCGGGCATTGCTTGGCTGGCGCTTGTTGCTGAGCTTCACGTCGCTCTGCTGTGAGAACCTCTTTACTGGTGTCCCAACCTTCACATTAATCTTGTGAGATGGTATGACATCCCATATAGCAAATTCACCTTGATCCAAGCTTGAATCAAGCTTGCCTTGACAATTCTATAAGCTTGCAGCAAGCTTGTCATGTCAAGCCCGCAAGCTTGAATCAAACTTGAATCAAGCTGACTGGTCTCCACACGACAAGCCTGCGGCAAGCTTGCCAGGAAAACTTGACGCAAGGTTGCTTCGTACAAGGCAGGAATCAAATAATAAAAGCCTTGACTCAAGCTTGAATCAAACTTTCCAAATAGGGCTTGTAATGGCAAGCCAAAACTAAGTCAATTGCAGACGTGCCGTACACGGGAAAAAATATTTTGTGGCAGCTACAAAATAGTTTGTGGGAATTTACCCTGCAAAATTTACTTTGTGGTCACCACAAAAACATTTTGTAGACACCACTAAAATATTGTGGTCACAAAAAATTATATTGTCGTTACTACAAAATAATTTTGCAGGGAAGACTTTCTACAAAATTTTTATTTCAGTGTAAGCTTACATACTATCTGGCATGTATGCTGCTGCTCTCGAGGAACATCAGTAGGTATAAGTGTCATACTGAGAGTGCAGTTAGCAGGGAAACCAGCAGAGAATATAATTTCAGCGTAAACTTTGTACACAACTGTGTGCACTAATGCTGGTCTAGTATCCGCGCGCCAGCTCTGAGTCCATGGCGGGTATGTGTTTTTCGCCCGTAAATATATAAATAAAGTAGCGAGGCCGATAGCATGTCGACGCACAACGTCGTAAGTTAGGACGTGTTTGATACTGTGTTACTGTAGTGTACATGACGTTTACGAAGAAACTTGCATACACGCCAGGGACTCAGAGCTGGCGCTCGGACAGTACTTGCTTTCTGACGTAATCATCCGTGCAACCTCGCTCTGCTTCGAGGTCAGGCTGATTCGCAAGTGTGGATAATTTTATGCATGTCTAACAGTTGCTATTTTTTACTTGACCAAGACGCTGGAGGTTACGTCGTGAAATTGTGGATGTAATTCAACTTCACCATTGCTATCAAACCTTTTTTTATAAGCGTGAATAGTTTTTGAATAAAATTATTTTGTATAAATCTTATTCATACATGGTTTATTTCGGTCAGCATTTTCTGTTTTCTTTAAATTATGGTTTAGCTGACTGAACACCAATGTTAATTTCGCAACTTGAGAAAATTATCCTCAGAAAATGAAAGTCTATCCGTGGTCGCACGGGTAGCAGGACTTCTTCACTTTAAACCCATTACAGAGTTCCCATCGCAAAAGTAAACTAGTCTCGTTAGTAGTTTCGAACAACTTCTCGTATGTGCTGAGCCCCTACTGACTATTTATAGGTATTTCGGTATGACATTCTTCACTAGTTAAATTCAGTAATAGTTCACGTTTTATAAACTCTTTATATCAGCTGTACAATCATAGTAAAATTGTTGTGAATTGCAATAAAGTAAACAGAATTTCACACATCTTTAGTGTTTATGTGACGAATTAACATCCATTTCAGTTGAGTTTAGAAAATGTTCATAAGTTACATGTATGTAACCCCGGAAACGTGTTCTGTTTTAAACTTAGTCAAATATGGCTGCCGAATGAAGTTCAACTTAAACGTGTCTAGGACATACATGTGACAGTGGCATTAATTTCCTGCATCGACAACAGGATAGCGTTCCTTGAACTGACATCGGAACCTCTACGGGAAACCACCTTGTTGAATTTAATGTCAAGGTTCATTTCCTCTGCGCTGTGGTGACTCGCGATAAGTAGGTCATCTCTCGCTGCCATCATGTCCCTAGAGGTGATATGTCAATTATGCGTGATAAATTGTTGTGCGTGGAGAGGGCCACCTCAGATCTGCGCCATAATTTGATTTTCTATCGTACGTTTTTGCCATCGTCTGTTTCATTTCTATCTCTTGGCTAATGTTTCACTAGCCTCAAACATGAGATTATATTTCAGTGATAGTTAAGAAGCCTTTTATTTTAACGTATTATCTAATAATTTTTTAAAAGCATTGTTAAGAAACCTTTAATTATAATGTATTACGTAATAATTTTTAAAATGCATTGTTAAGGAGCCTTTTGTTATACTTTTTTAGGTAATAATATTTTTAATGGATTGAAATAATGACGCACATTGCCGAAAATCCTGACATCACATGTTGAAAGGGTTTAACTACGTGTAAATTAATTATAATTTGCTTTTATCTCAGTCCAATAATAAAATTACAAAAAAAAAAAAACATACGCCTAATTTCATGTTTTCGTTCTTATAAGCCTCAACAACCAATGGACATAATGCAATTTTTGACTTTGAAATGCCATTATGGGAAAACTGGCTGAGCTAATATTTTTTTGCAAGATGAAAATGTACTCACAAGTAAGTAACGTCTGCAAAACTATTTCATTCAAATATAAAATTACAATTTTACTCCACTCCTTAAGCGATGACTCTACGATTTTACTGTTAGAAATTCTGCAGCAAATTCCATTGCAAAACCTCTAAGGTCCGTATTAATCTGGGTACTATATTTTAGAGTGCGTGAATGAGTGAGAAGATATTGATTAGTGCTTAACAATGAGATTTCTTGTACTAGTGAGCATGATTTGAAGTGGGTATGGAGCAGCACCGGAACGATGAGGCGAGCGAAGCGGGAGTTCTCCGAGAAAACCTGCTGTCAATCTTAATCGTCCAGCGTGATTCTCACATGCGAAAATCCGGATCTACCACGCCAGGAATCAAACCCGAATCGCTTTAATGGGAGGCGAGTGTCTTAGGCGCAGCACTTGACACATGGACGTCATTTCAGGTTTTTCTTGGGGGGGGGGGGGGGACAAGATATTTTTTTTTGGCGACAGTGACCTTGTTGCATCTTTTTATTAATTAAGCATGTATAAATTAGAAACTTTAATAACAAAACTTTGGTGTTATGTACTTATTAATAGTCTCTAAATAACAAAATACACAAAAAATTGTTTTACACATATACCTTTAAATCCAGGGGGGGCATTTCCCCCCCTTGCCCTCCTGAACAACGCCCCTGACTAGTCATGGCTCCCTACATAGAGTTTTTAGAGACAACATGTGAAGGTCAGTTTTTAGCTATCATGGAGGGCTCAAAAGTAGTGATTTTAATGCACGTAATGCTTGAAACACAAATGCGTTTGCATTTCGTAGACAGTGCATTGGGAACACGGATAATGGATTTTAATGGTAAAGTAAGCACTTTTATGGCCATCTCAAAAAAGCTTTAACCGCTGCTAAATATATTTAAGTGCAAGCCTCACATGATCACTTTGATAAAATATATGTACTTTATAATCAGTCACATGGAAGTTTTAATTTAAAAAATAATAATTGTGGAATGACTAAAATTGGTTGAATGTATATATATATATATATATATATATATATATATAATTGTTTCCAAAATTTATTTCTATTACAGTGCAAAAATGTTCACCAGGAAGGTAAGTGGGCCTTTTAAGGCTTTTTGCGATTTTCCATTACCTGGTGTTTAAACGTGCTAGTTACTGTACTGCTGCTACGTTGGTGCACCTGTAAGCCGTAGTTGGAAGCTGTCTCTGTCGCATTCTGGCTTGAGTGTCCCAGCAAAGTAGGTCGACAGCACTGTTCAAAGACAAGCAGCCATTTTCATCAAGACCCCACGGCTATATGCGACAGCGAGGGAACTTCTGAGAATTCGGGACAAGTCTGAGGCTACTTACAGTTGAACCGATCGCAAAGATAGACTCTGTACTTTCGGCTCTTCGTGAAACTCCTCCATTAAAATTAATTCGAACCAAAATGTTTTTGGCTAATGTTAGAATTTTTTTAATAACAATTTATGACTGATTAAGTATTAGGTTTGCTTGGAATTTGCTACGTTTATTATTATTACTGTCCTTTATCTCCTTCCGTCCGTATCTACGACGATTAAAATGTATTAATGAAAGACTGACGATGTGCCCAGCTAGCTAAAGAAAACTCACATTTCTCATTATAAAACCCACGCACCTCGGGTTGCAAATTCCGTTGACGTTGAACTACTTCGACTTATGTTAGCGAAACATTAAGTATTTTCTTCCAGTGTTGAAAAGATAGTTGACGGAGTTAAGTTAATTGGGAAACGGCCGCGGCTATCTGGAAGTCCACTCGACTGGTGAACCCTAAGTACGCTGTCCACCGCCACGCAGTTTGACGACGACGAAGAAATTATCCTTTTCCCACCGGAGTTAAACACGTGTTTCTTGCTTGCTTACATATTCGCGTCTCCCTCAGCATCCCGCGTACTCATCTGTAAGCTTGCATCCCTTCCCCACCCCCGAGCACAAGGAGGTGACGAAGTTCCTCTCAGCCAATCAGAGAGGGGCACCCTGCCTTCCGCGAATGCGTGAGTCCGCTATTAACGGCCTACGTTTATTACACAAAATAAGGTTGTACATTTTAACATCACTAAAATACATAAATAATCTTCTTACTTTTTAACATTATTGACATCTCTTAATTAATACATTATTACAATAAGTATTTCGTTACCAGTGTGCCAGAGAAGGCGGGGGAAGAAAGAGCGGAGAGAGAGAGAGAAGAAGAAGGAGGGGGGCAAGGGCTATTCTTTCGGCTCCAAAGCCCACATGTGGCGTTGCAGGCTGCAGTTGGCCTTCTAGGTAGCCAGATTGAAGGGTACTTACAAAAACTATAATGAACACATACAAACTTATGCTATTTACATTACCATAATTGACCAAGTGGTGTTTTGCAGGTTACAATGATACCAAACAAGATATATTTATTATTGTATGATTTATGATAGTGATAGTTTAAGGTGTTTTTAATTACTATGGATGGCGTATCACATACGCCTTGATGTATGACGAGTACGTCGTACCTATATATACCTCTGACCATCGCACTGTAATAAATATTAATGTTGAATCCACTTAATTGAAACTATTGCCTTTACAGAAAAAATAAGAAAAATGTCTTAAATTGTAGCTTATCACTACATTTTGTAGTATATATGAAATATGCCCGTTACAAATTGCCACGTGTTACATGGAATACAAAGAGTGAATATTACTAATAATTTAAAATTCACTAAAATAATTAAAATGAACATAAAAATGTTCGACATAAATCGCAATACATTAGAATTTTCTACATGAGCTAGTTGTAGAATAATACTGATTTAAGTTTCCTTCGTACCATTAAGAGCAAAAAATTATTACGCCAATTTTTTTAATTTTAGTCCGATTCTTCTTAATTTTGCTTGCCATATGAACGAATTAATGTAAGCCAATGGATTAAGTATACCACTGCACCTGAAAATAGTTTTTATTTCATGTTTTACGTCGATGGAAGGCTTAGAAGGTTGCTAACTTTTCTGACAGCCTAAATGTTTTGGAACGTGCGTATTTAAAATGTATTTTTTAATTAGTGGTAAAATTATACATATTGTCCTTAAAGTCCCACTTTCATTAAAAAAATAATCAGTAAATAGAAACCATTAGAAAATAGGTATAGAGTGTTGCAGTTGTTTAGATATGTTTTGAAACTGAGAAAGTTTTCTTTGCTTACTCTAGGATTCCAATGTGTACTCCACTTCAAGTTTACAGAATATTAAGCCAATAACCGAGTTCTACCCGTGTACGAACCAGCATTTAGCATTAGTAGTTCGGATTTATTAATCGATTCTTGCACGAAAGGTAGCAATGTCATTGACCAATGCGCTGTACACACGACACTGGACTATAATGCCCCTCTCAAATAAGTCTAATGGAGTGATATCAGGTAGTGCGAGGGTCATGCGATTCAGCCATCACGATCATTCTCCCCTCCCTTAGGGATTTTTTTTATTCAGAACATCCCCAAAGTTCAAACTCCAATGGGTTGTGCACCTTCGTGTTGGAAAATGAATGGTACAATGCTTCGATTTATGGTAAAAGGGAAATTTCAAACATGTCCAGGTAAACAACTCCCCTAACGGTTTTCTCTGCAAAGAGAAACGTCTATATCACCTTCGCGTGCGTTAGGCCACACCAAACATTACGATTCGGTGCTATCACGAACGCGTTGAGGAAAGTTGTGTGGTTTTTTTCGAAGCACCAAATTCTAAAGTTATGGTGGTAACATTTCTGGATCTGTGGAACGTAGCTTGATCTGAAAACAGGTACTTTTTCAAGCACTCATTGTCTTCATCAGTTGAGGCCAGCATAGAGGGCGGTAGTTTGGCTGCAATGTCGGGACAGTTTGCACTTCGTAGGCATAAAGATTTAACCGCTTGTGTAATATTTTATAGATAGCGTAACATGTGCCAATTTCAACCCCCAAGTTTTATTTTATTTATTACTTTTAATGGTTAATTAGCTGTCTACGTTTTTTCGAGGTAATAATTATTTATTAATGTTTGGGCGCACTTTTTTTTAAAAATATTGGGCTTAATGTAATGACTGACTCAGACGTTTACTTTTGTTAAATGATTTTTCAATTTAATATGTTAGCTTTAGTTTGCAATGCAGTATTATTTACTTCCTCAAAGCATAGAGAGGGGAGTTAGTTTTTTCTGTGTGTTGTACCGATGGTTAGGCGGCACGAGAATTTGCTTTTCGGCAGTTTTTGAGCAATGAGACTTGGATTAGCTAGCTAAGAGTGGAACGAGACTAAGTACTAGAACTTCGAGAACCTCGGGATGACGCTCACCGCAAAGAAGCCGGCAGATAAGTCTCGCTATCTTAATTTTACATGGCCTGAACCTAGCGCGACCAAAGACGCCATGAGGGTCTGCATGCTGCGAGTATTTTGTTCAACGTGGTGTAACATATAAAGTGCGGAGAGTATTATACGTAACTTCACCTCTCTCACTCATACACCAGACATGAGCTTATTGGGCTCGCAATACTATAACGAGAAATGTCAGTCCTTGCCCAGTCTACAAAATTATAATATTTCTAAGAAACAAAGTAGCACATGGAAGTTTACTTTCAGGAACTTTATATTGTTTAAAT
>PNEQ01084209.1:0-108493 GCA_003012365.1 Medauroidea extradentata | reverse complement strand
GGGGTCGAATTTAAAAAAAACCTAAAACTACTTTTTGGGTATTTACGTAAGCAATATTTTGAAGTGAATATCAACTCTCTATCCCGAAGGGTTCGATAGATATCAATAGTTGATTGGAAACACATTTAACGTCTTTTCAGCCCCTTAAAAGTTGAACTTCGAAAAATCCTTAAATTGGCTAATATGCATTTTTACGAGTTTCCTATTAAAGTAAAAATCACGATGATAGGCCGTCGAGCTCTATCGACGTTTCTTCGGAAACACATTTCACCCCTTTTCCCCCCTTTAGAGGTCGAATTTCGAAAAATCCCTTCTTAGTGCTCGCCTACGACCTGAGGGGAATCCCCACAAAAAATTTCACGATTCTAGGTTCAGTGGTTTGGGCTGCAGTTTGATATGTCAGTCAGTCAGTCAGTCAATCAGTCAGCTTTCATTTTTATATATATAGATAAATGTGTTAAATAGGAGTATTGCTGCAACACAAATTTGGATTTCAAAAATAAATATATGAGTATGACAAAAGTAATTTTCAGTGTTACAATTAAATATCCTTAGCTGCCTAGTAATCTAGTTGTAGCATTGAACCCACGATATTAAGTTAATGTATTTAAAATTATTATGTTAACATCATTTTAATTATAAACTGACGCGGGTTATGTTTACATTTATCTAACAAGCAAATAAAATGTAATGTTTTCCAAAATTTTAACTATTACTTACCCTATTATAAATTTAACACTTACACATGCATGTTTTGTAAGTGTAGCATTGCACCATATATGTCAAGTTAAACTGAAATATTATGACAGCTATATGTTAAATATTTAATCCACTGACATTATTTACCACTTGGAGTTAATTATTTCATCTTATTCATAAATGTAAACCAAAAACAATCTTTCAAGATACCACAAAATACTAAGAATAATGAAAAAGACAGATGCTGCACTTCTGAAACATAAATTTACCATAGTTTAATTAGTAGTACCATATTGTGCATGTTCAGTTTTCACGCGAATTTTTTTTTCAGCCGCACTGCAATTATTAAGTTACTATTTTAACGGTGAATTAATTCTTCTTTACCCAATATAAATACCTGAAACTAAATTAACTGTTAAGGATATTTTCCTCTTATGTAATGTAATAAATGTATAATAGAGATGTTTTTTCCGTATTATTTCCACTTTGGCTTTTAAAACAGTGACTGTAGATAGTTATGTGGCTAATCATTTCGTCAACAGTAGTGAAATAAATGGATCAGGAAATTAGACAAAAAAACTCAAATAATGTGGTCGACTGTAAATTTTTCACAGAATTGTTCTTAATAAGTCGCACATATAAGTTTCATTAAAGTATGTAAGGTCTTACAAGAAAGTTAAAAAATTTTAAGGGCGTATGTAAATTTAAGTATTACTTAATTTATTTTTAAAATATTTTTGTAAGGTATTTCCGTGTATTTGATTTATTTTACGCGAGAATTATTATATGCAGATATAGACGAACATTTTTCGTGAAAGGATAAAAGAATTGCCTTGTATTTTACCTACCTGTAACGTATGAAAAAGCAGCGAGTATTCCGATATATCGATTCCAAGATCCGACAGCTCCCCTTTTTTCGACGAGAAGATTTTTATCGGGGTCCATCTCACGAGACATTCCCTTCCACTTGTCCGACTTCTCTTAAGCTGCGCGCGCTCTTATCTCGCCTCTTCTTTGAGATACGCCGAGCTGGAAAATTGACTTGGGGAATTTTCTCGTGCCAGCGACTCTGTTGAATCACTCTCTTTAGCAAGCTCCATCTGGAGCGGTAATTAACACACCACTCCTTATCTGTTCCAAACATTCTCCGCACGTTTTCATTCGCTTATCGACCGAGAAGGGATTCGTGCATACTCATTCAGAGCATGAACTTAATCGAGTTCTAAATGCAATCAACTTCTTAACCAAGAGTGAATAAAGATTTCCCGGCTGTATTTAGTGTTTATAAACTTTACTTTAATACCAGGTTACTTTCATAGGCGTGTGTGTTCAAAGGAATTACCGAAAACCTAATTTCGACCAAGGCGATCAGGGTTCAATTCACGGTGGGGTCGACTTTCGCATAAGGGAATCGTGCCGGACGATGCCGTTGGTCGGCGGATTGTCCCGAGAATATTCTATTCCTCCCGCCATTTCATTCCGGCGCTGCTCCATACATCATGTCATCTTTCACCAGCGCTAAAGACCTAGATGTTGAGTTCTGACTAAAACCTCTTGTTACATTACGACTTAAAAATAATTCGTCAGAATGTTGTCACTGTTACAAATATAACGATAATTATTTCAAGCACTACAG
Source organism: Medauroidea extradentata (assembly GCA_003012365.1). Taxonomy (NCBI): domain Eukaryota; kingdom Metazoa; phylum Arthropoda; class Insecta; order Phasmatodea; family Phasmatidae; genus Medauroidea; species Medauroidea extradentata. The sequence continues at coordinate 106,158 of PNEQ01084209.1, read as the reverse complement.
CAGAAAAATATTACAAGACAAGAAAATTAGTAAACATTGCAATAAATTATAAAAGAGCAGTAATTAATAGAATGTTAGTGTATTAGTACACATTCGAGTTGAAGTTTTTGGACGCCAGGCTAAACTGTGTGTACAGTATTTGTATATATACAGAGGTGTATGGTCATACAACTTACCATCCACAAACGGCGATTAAAGTTCGATTTCTGACGTGAATGTTTCAATTTTCATATGTTGGTAACAGGGTGGACATTGCCATTGGCTTGTGTGTTTTCTCTGGGATTTGCCGTTTAGTATGTGCTTGCATTTGTACGCAGATACGACTTCATTTTTTTTCTGATATCTTCCATTCTTCTGCCTGGCAGGCTTACGCGCGGCCTGTATTGTATAGATTTTATTATTTTTAATACGGTTACATGTATATGAATATATTGTGACCATTAACTTACTTCTGTACAGAAAGCTGCAATGTATTCAGAAGCCAGTGTTGTGATTAATGCGTGTTAAGGAAATAACATACTACATACATATGTATGTGTATGTAAGCAGTTGCGGCTCGAGGGATGTTGCCAGGAAGGGCACAAGTTACCGAGAATGATACACTCCTGTGAACGCGCCGCCGTAATACCAATGGCCATGAAATATCAACTGGATACTTTTTGTGTTGTTACCATTCAGTGGCTGTAGCGTCAAATAGCGCACAACCTTGTATAGTTTTCTGCAATTTGTGCTCTCCGTGGCAACACCCTACGAGCCGCCACTCTATATCAGTGTTTATATATATATATATATATATATATATATATATATATATATATATATATATATATAGGCCTACATATAATTTAAATCAGTAAAAATATTTTTAAATATGTATGTATACGTGTAATACACTTGCGTCTACGGCTAAAACATACGTAATTAAAAATATGTAATTTCTGTTTAAAAACTGAAAATCAATCAAGAACACGTTATTTAATCAAATTACTACTTTCGTTTTTAATTCGGGTACGAACGTAGCCTTAAGGCATAAGAAATAAATGTATCTTGCATGAATCCGATATAAAAGTAAAGAAAATGTATTCATGTCATCGTTACCAGTTAAAATTGGCCAGTCTAATTACATCATTGGTTCTTTATTAGTTACACTTTAATATTAAATTCTAAGTACAGTCATCGGCAATAAATTCTACTATTCTTTATTTTAGCGTTTTCAGTAATATTGAGAGAGAACATTTACAACCTCATAAAAATTACCAGATGCGAGTTATCAAGAAAACAATTGCTTCGTATTATTGTAGTTTGTCATACTTGTTGCACCTTTCTTCAAACATTATTTTATTTAGTTACAAAACATTAAATCAAATGTAAGTATTTGTTATTGAATCAGTTTTTTTAGCCCTACCAACGCACGTGATTAATTTACGTACTTCCACTGCAACGAACAGACCATAGCAGACAATTTAAGATCTGACATTATATGAACTTACATGTCAATGCTATAACATATGCGTATTATAGTCTGTGAAATATTGAATGGACGCATGTTGACAGTAGGCATCTGATTTTGAAGCACAGTTTTATCATCTGTAGCCCCAAATATCCCAGTGTGAAGTTGAACGAGAACAGGTGTCGGCTGACATTGTTTAACGATCTGTGCTGTATTTTCACGTTTCTCTAATAGCCGATGTTTGCATCGGGTGTGTTTGCTAATAACGTCATCAGAGCGGAGTGGCCACAGGCGGGCCTGGATTATGTTTGCACGGTCCGAACACACGCATATACACATTAGTACGCGTGAAGTACGTTTCGGTAAAAAAATAAGCCGAATTTTCACCTACCTTACCGGTACATGATTTGTATTTTAATAACTCAGGACGCTGTTTTAGTAAACATTTGTTTTCGATCTTTCAGATCACTAAACGATTTATCAGAGGTTGATATTTAGGCCTAGCAAAACAGGTTGTCAACTTTTTACTAAACAGTCTTTTTTGAAAATATAATCCGCATAAAAACCTTGTTAATTTAATTATATTAAATATGTCAACAATTTTGTAAACATTAAGCGCATTTAGGCTACTTTTAATTTGGGAAACAAAATTGGAGGAAATTTAGCCAACGACAAAATTTCCAAAATTTACATCTAAAAGCAGTGTAAAATATTAAAAAACCTTATATCTTTGACTTGGAGGACAAACTACTTTGCTATTTATCTGGATTTTCAATATTGTAATTAGTTTCGTCAGTTATTGTTAATCTTATTGTTTTAATTCAGTGAACAAATATGCTGGCTGCTTCAACCACGTTCGATCCCCGATTACGCTATTCTGATTTCGATATACAGAATGCTGCCTTATCCCTTCAGTACAGTTTTGCGATTGTACTTTCATACAGGCTCTGACAATTTCCTATCTTTATCAATTTCATCTTTGTAATTCCACATCAGCATTTTTTTTTTCGCTACCATAGTTAATTTTATACAACATTAATTTTAAAATGCGCTATATATTATTGATTCTGAAGATATGAATTTGCTCAGACTATGTAGGCGAAACTACTTGCAAGGTTATAAGTGTTTATTACATATTTACGTTCATAAAATATTTCGCAAACGGTTTTTGTAAGCCAGTTCATTATTATGCGTAACCTTCTCCCATTTCTTTGCATACAGTTCGTGTTCGTGTTAGTTATATATATTGGTGTGAAGTTAACATTCCATAAGGAATGACGTTCTTAACTTAGGGAAACTACACTATAACTAAAATTAATGCATGTCAACTTGTTAACATCATAGAAATGTCTAATTACCTGAAGAAACATTCACAGAACTTGGCCAATTATAGTATGAACACTATGTTCTTTAACAGAATTATTTTACTGATGAATTTCAACATTTATTGAGCAATTTTAACCAAGCACTTTCAAACACAAGCCATGGCGTTGAACTAGTAGCTACTTCTTTCAATTTAATCAAATAACTTCTACATTTGAATAGATGCCGCAATAAATTTTCCGACTAGCGTATGAGTTTGCAGGGTCAACATTAGGTAATATTCTTCAGTTAATAGATTTCAATTTACATGCACAGAAACACGAACTAATGGCCATAATGTTTCGAAATGTTACGTGGGGTTGCCAGTTACTATCCAAACATTAAGTTTGGTGAGATGTATTAACTGGCATAGTTCAGTACATAGAGTGCAATATTTTTTATCTAGTAATTTAAAAGGTAGGATCTATAATTAGTATATTTCGAACGTAATAAAGTGTTCTACAGATAGTGTACAGTAATCACTGTGACATATTATGTATGGTGCTTATGTGATTTGTCTAAACGATGACTTTGACTTCTTTTTAATGTCACTGAAATATATTTTAATTACGAGAAACATAACATGTTATGCTTTTTAACGAATTTTGAAAGCATTTGGAAATTTTTTTAACGTAATTTTTGAAGCCATGACGTAATGTAGTAAATTTGACAATGTGACTGTTCTATGCCGACGAGTCCTAAAATACAATTAAATTGTTTTATCAAAAATAATAATTAAACTTTATGTACTATTTTTTAATGCTGATTAATATTTAATATTTATGTGTGGATTGTTTTCACAGTAATTTTGTTTACTTATGTTATTTAAGCCAGTTTGCTCCATAAATTGTGGATTGTAGAGTAGGACTCTTGTAGTTATTGTACGAATGTTTGAAGACAAGGAGACTTTTGGTGGAGTATTCAAAGAATGGAATGTAACCGGGGCGTCATTTAGGGGGGGGGGGGGGCAGGGAGGGCAAATAATGCCTCCCACCCCATTTATAGAATGAAAAGTTCATAATTTTTTTTGTGTGTACGTAAGCACGCAAAACTGATGTCTTCTTTTAAAGTTTTCATTTTAAACATACTAAATAAAAAAAATACTTAAGCTAGTGTAAATCAAGCAGATTATTGCAACAACTGTTTCATTTTAAAATAAAAAATCTTGCCCCTCCTAAGAAAAATCGAAGTGATGCCCCTGACGCGTAATAACTTACGCCCTTCTTCAATAAAATTTTTATGGGCACATCCCAAGTCTAGAATAGTTTTTACTGCCACTAAATGGTGTATTATAGACACGTCGGCCTGCCATGTAAGAAGAGGAGAGCTGTAGGGCCTAAATGCATTAATTTTATGGTAAACCTGAATGAAAGAAGAGGATGCCGATTTACGCCATTTTAGCTGGATAAGTGCCTCATGAAATCGAACTTTGTGCCACCCAATTAAAGTGCTTTCACGTCAACTTATTTCATTTTGGACTATAACATGATTTTAACCAATGTTACGGGATAAAGATGTATATTTTCAAATTTTAAATTAAGATATTTTCCTTGACTGATTGGTTTTATTAAGGACAGTGAATGCCAGTACCCAGAAGTCCTGGGGTTTTAGAGTCTACGTGTTTTGAGCAGCCAATTAAAACATTTTAAGATATTTGTTAATATCCAATTCAACCCTGAGAACTGTTCTAAAAATTGTCTGATATAATAACTATTTTAGAAAACGTGGTTTAAAATTTCGAACACTGCAGTCTTAAAAGCAAATTTCAAGAACTTTTGAACACTAATTAGTTTTATGTGCTATGTTTTTGGTTTCGTATTTCAGTAAGTTTTACTCTCGACATATCAAATCTTTCAAATTACTATTTACGCCTAATTTAAAATCTGAGTTCTACTGTTTTTTGTCTATTGGTTTTAGTGTTGTGTGGTAATTTGTGTCGTTAGGTGTCAGCAGTATTTCCAGTATACGCCTAACTGTGTCATGCTCATCATATCACATACAAAACACACACACATATATGTATATGTGTGTGTGTTCTTTTCTAGATTTCACAGACAACCAACCTATATATATACATTTTTTACAGAATGTCAGCTCAACGTGGTTGCACGAGTACAGGTTCACTATCTTTGTGTATAACACTGCCTATATTTTTGTTAAATAAACTGAATCATGGAAGGCGAGAAGATATACTATTTCCTGTGCAGCTCTACAGATGAAGGTAGCAGGTTATTCAGGGAAGGAAATAATTTTATGGACTTTCCTGAAATATCATAGAGTAACCTTGCAGCAGGCGGTGCAGGAGACGGTGCCTTGGACACTAGTGGGGAGGATGTTCAAGAGACCCTCATGTTTCTAGGCCATATACGCCGATTTTTACTAACACTAATCCTTACAGAGAATCCACAACATCGTGCCATCGCGTTAGAAGATATAGCGTTGATGATACGGAACCTCACCCTTAATCAGAACCAGTTTGGTACGAAATATGAGGTTAAACAAAATCAGCCTACCACCATACAGTCTCATTTAGCGGAAAAATTAGCAGCTACACAGAGTCAATTGACTACCACACAATCCCTGCTAGAGAAGGAACTTAATGTCAGACTAGAAGCCCTGACAGAACACCGCTCTAAATACTTCGATCAACAAGTCACGCGGATTCAAACTCAGACAGAAACCTTGGTAGCTATGAACACATCTAACATTTCAGATTTACAAATGACGGTGGAATCGACCCTAGAGGAGATTGCCATACAAACATACAACTTTCAGATATAGACCACCGGGTTCATGTAGTAAAGTAACAGACAAGCTCTAACAACACTGCCCAAGCAGAACATATAACGAAGACGGTGACAGACTTTACGGAAGTTATGACAGACACATAGATGCTAAGATAGCTCATGTTGTCAAAGTCGGAAGCGAAACTATAGTCAATAGTCTTGCCAGAACTGCTAATCTAGAGGGGCGGGTCAATTGTTTACTATAGAGAAGGTGAATATTGGGTCATCTACCGCTACACTGTCGCTAAACGTTACCACCACAGTTGAAAATACGAGTGTCACCACACAGTTGCCTGTACGCACTAGTTGCACGAACATAATTCCAGCAGCTAACCTAGCCCACCGTCCAGCCAAACAGTGGGTGGAACACGTACCCGAATTCGCAGGGAAACAACATGAAAGCCCTTTTAAATACGTCAAAAAGCTAGAGGTGCACACAGCTTTGTTTTCCCTGACCGACACTGAAATCCTAAAGGTTCTCAATTTCCGCCTGGAAGGCACAGCATGTTATTGGTGGGAGGTGCAAAAGGAAAGAGCACATCCCTACGTGCAGTTCTAATATCCTTACTTGTCTTGAGTTTTGCAGTTTATGTATCCAGGTTCTGATACGCTCCCAACTAGCCCAAGAACTGTAAGACCCAAAGAAAGGCAGATCCATCGAGGAACATTTTAACTAAGTATTTGATTGGCATACACCCATTAGCTTGGATGAATTTGTCAATTTAGCTACCTCTAAGCTACCGGTAATTTACCAGAAACAATTCACCGGGTACAACTTTCAATATTATGCCGATTTCCGCTACCACTTAAGACCGGATCAAATTAAACGGAATGTATGGTCACACACATCCCGGAAAAAACAGAATGTTGTACGTCGAGTTCAGAATCGGCTACAGCTATAAAAACACCTAATTCACCACCCCGTAGCCACTCCAACCAACCTAATCCGCCACCCTACAGATTTAAGGGGCAAAGAAACCCAGAGGCAAATAATCAGCCTAGAGGTAAGAGACAAACAGGTACTTACCTCAGAGTAAAGTTAATCTTGTGGAGAACCCACTCAACTAAGTACAGGGGTAAATATAATTTCTACCGATGTTCCAGATATTCCCAAGGCTAGGGAACACGAAATGGAAGCCACCGATACGACCACCATTTCGTGAAACTGGACAAGGGACGAGACAGTTACGACCAGCATGACGTAAAACTGGGAAATTGAGGTGACAAAGGTAAATCAGACCGCGAAGAGTCTCACTAATCAGGCTCCAGTGTCTATTATAATAGCGGTAGGACCGTAAGTTATCCTAGAGACCACATCAATCGAAATCAGAAAAGAGGAAGAGACTGCCGACTCAAACCAGGACATTTCTGATTCTGAACGAGGTGTGAAATTTTCTAGAAACTACTGAAAAAGGACACATAATCAGTATAGTGTACCTACATTCCCAAGTCACTGACAAACAAACACTAATCAGTCAAGAAGCCTAGAACCTTCACAAACAAGACAGGATAGTAACTTCAATCGTAATCAGCCTCTTAATCCCAGCGCATCACTCTACCCTAACACGAACACGTAGTATAAATCTGTACAAATCACTGTTGAGGGGCTGAGTAATGCCCGACAGTAAGATACATGCGTAAGGGATCACCTACCTAGGTGAACCAGATGTGGCAGCTGTGTATGATGTGAATAGAGAAAATATAGAACGATTAGTCAAGGAGAGTCTTAACAATCCCGCTGAGTCCCGCAAGAAATACCAGAAATTGTTAGAATTACATAAGTTAATGATCGATATATTGGTTTCAAGGAGGACACCGGGTTTAAGTTTATTTTGGGAACATATTATCAGTAAGTTATGTTTGATTATTGACGGCCCGCTTAAAGTGACACGCATTGTAAAAGAGAATTGTTATGAGTTATCAGATTTAGACAAGAATGTCGTTGACAAGTACAACTTGACCCAGCTGAAGCCATATGTCAAGCCGCCTACGCAGGTATACAGAGAACTTAGAGTGGTTTTAATACCCTTTAAGAAGATGCAGAAATTTTAGTTAAGCAGCTGTGACAGTTTAAGCCAATCAGTATTAAGTGCTGTCATTGTGGTGTCACTATGTATGTGGCCATAGGAATTATAATATGATTATGGAGGATTATTATTACTTTCCCTGATCTATGGTTAGCGAAAGGAATATCGTCGAGTATATATGTGTTACGTGGTTGGTGAATTCCCACTTTAAACCTGTATGTATTTACGTGTCAACACTTCAAGTCACAGTTGGTGAGAAAAGCTGTATGTACTGTCACCTAAGAAACTGCTGACATGGGTGAATTAACACGGACGACTGTTTGGTCTAGTCTACATAGTAGGAGAAAAACAGCGTTATTTGTACGACATGAGTTACCTGCACGCAAGGTGACAAATATTTTATTCCCGTGAACAAGTCACAGTATTATTTACAAGTTACACTCTTACGAGAACTGAGTTAAAAGCGATTTTAATTGATTTTTATTAACGGCTTATTTGAACATATTTAAACACAAATTGTAACACAGTAAACAAAACAAACATGCTATGTGTTTGTGTAATAGAAAACGTGTATCTTACCTCCAGATACGTACCTTAGTAAAGCGTAATATTATAACAGTTTCATGAAATGAAAATTTTAATTATTTCATTGTTTGATATTTAAGGGATTCCATAATCTGCTTTGATTTTAATTTTTATACCACACTAGTTCTTATATCTTAATAATGACGTTTGAATATGTATTTATTGAGTTTGAATGCATATAGATGTTGAATTAGTTGTTTCTAAGAAGAATGCTATTGTTGAAGAGTTTTTGTTTACGTTTTACTTTTTCATGATCTTCGTGAAACTTCAATATTTTTCTTCAGCTTTAGTATAGGTTCATTGTTGAGTCTTCTAAATGTGAATTGGTGTATAGGGATTTGAGGCGATTAAAACTCTCTAAAATTTTTCCTATCGTGTTGTATTAGCTAGTATATTTCAACAATGATACGAGATGAGTTTAAACTATTTAAATATTGAAACGAGTTGATTATTTACCATAAATGAATGCTGAGAGGTATATTATAGCATTGCTCATGTTCAAACAGTTGTATCATGAGAGAGCAGTTATTGCAAAGTCACACGTATTGTATTGTTGTGACAACATTTTAAGAGAAATTAACGTAATTTTATAAGTACTGAAATCCTAAACTGATGGCATGCGTTGAAACTATAATAGTGATTTAAGTGAGATGAGGATGAGAAGTGACGATGCGTAAGTGAGTGAGTATTACCAAGTGTTATGGCAAGTGTTGAGATGCTGTTACGTTGGAAGCTTCTTGAACATCTGGCGGGAAATTTGGAAAATTGATCCCACGATGTCAGCAGGACAAGTACCGGCGCGGTTGCTTGTAAGTACGTGGATGCCCAGTTATGTGATAACCGACATTTCTGTGAGAAATTGCAGCAAGAAAAGTAAACTGTGTGCCTTAGCAGCACACGCGGGCCAAGTGGACACAGTTAATTGGTTTGATGAAACATGAACGATACGCCTGACAGTCAGAGATGCAGCGAAGTCTGCCATCTGTGATACCATTTATTCAACTTTTGGTCACCTATTTTAAGGCGTTTCTCAACTATTGCGACCCCTTGTGTCTTATATCAAATGTCCTGTCTCGTTGTCGGCTATCTCACTACAAGATGTTTTTAAACGTCAATTATTAAATCCTATATATATATATATATATATATATATATATATATATATATATATATATATTTACACACACATATACACACAGGATGTCCCTTAATAATGTTTAAAGCTCTTCGCCGCGTTACAGGGAATGCGAAGACGAGTAAAATTATATACAACACTTAGGGTAGCAGAGGCTGCGAAGTACCCGTACATTGGCCCACAATTTATATATTTAGGGTCCCAAATTGCGTTAAAATATCATTAAAATAGCAACCACTGCGAATAAAGGTGACTCAGATGATCATAGAGCTGGCCGGAAATGAAAGGACAGAGAAAACTGCAGTTCCTTGTGATAAACCGAGTATCTTCGGTATCACCGTATACGAGTCCAACATGTGAGATCCTGGCAGAGATCCCGACCGGAAAAAATGCGATGGATACACATCCGCTGCCCGCCACACTGTTAGAACGGCCCACATTATACATAATTTGACTCTATTACATATTTTACAGACCTCCTAAGTGTGTGTGTGTATATATATATATATATATATATATATATATATATATATATATATATGTGTGTGTGTGTGTGTGTGTGTGTGTGTGTGTGTGTGTGTGTGTGTGTGTGTGTGTGTGTGTAAAAGTACATACATTTTTACACCACAGTGCGTCACCTAGTTCACATTTTACCACTGGAAACGTACATAGTCTTCCAACTGAATGTCTTAGCAAATGGAAAGATTAAACTGTAAGTTCTTGCTCAGTCGAACTTTCGTGCTCGAAGAAAAGAAACAACATTATACGCTCATAGCTAGAAATTTCCCTAGGCTGTTTTTGACACTACGTATAAAGACGACACTGAAATAGGTTCTCCTTTGCCGCTGAATTTTTACCGACGTTTTCCTGCAGTCCTCTTGCCCCTTTTCTCTCACTTTTTTCAGCTTTGACAGTATATTTTCTGTGTAGGATATCGGGCTTTACCTAATTTCTGCATTTACTGACCTTCCAAGCAAAGTATCACTAACAACATGTGAACTAAACCTTGCATCGTGAACAATAAATATTTTGGGTTAGGATTTTGTTTAACCAAAACAAACAGTTTTGAAGCGCTTCATGCGACTATACAGCCACCATCTTGATTTGAATTAAGGTATTAACATTTTATTGGCTATTAGTGTTACTTTTACTTTGGTTATCACCTTTTGACTATTGGAGAATGTTCTTCCATGAAAATTTATTTTTATATATTTTGAATCTGAATGCAGGCATAGGAGTGTAAATGACATAGAGAGAAAGATTAATAAATGTCCGTAAAGAAACCCAAACTATATTTCAAAATGTTATTTCTTACCGGCGGTTTCTTGTTGAACTTATATAATTCTCTTCCGTTTGGGCTTTTCCTTACGATGTTTTCAAAAAAATATTTTGTGTAACTTTGTCGCTATTCTATGTAAATGTTGATGAAACCAGCGACCACACTGCATAGTCTTGAAGATGAAACGACATTTAGTTTGCCTGTAGCTTGGCGTTACTGAATATATCTCAGCCAATAATTTAAATTTTTATAATACCCTTTTTCGTGATCTTACAATATTTGTTCTTATTTTTTGTTCACTATAAATATTTCAGTACAAAACTGAATCTTTTATTAATGTATGACTATGACTGTTACGCAGGAATATTCACTCGGAACATCTTAACCATAGCGTTGTACAGAAAATATTTTTAAAACATTATTACTTATTGAAGGCTACATATATTTTATGAAAGACTTATGTCTAATGTTTACTTTACTTGGAAGTAAAGTGTTGTGCAAATTACATTATAATCCTAAGGTTACTAACCGCTCAAACTTAAGTATTACCGAAATAATTAAAAAAATATATGAAATATATATATATATATATATATATATATATATATATATATATATATATATATATATATATATATATATATATATGAGTGTGTTAGAAGGTGACATAGATATACATCTATACATATGATGTGTGTATGCGTGTGTGTAATTTTTATTTATTAGTCTAGATTGGTCTCGGAATATTTCGTATATGTTCCTGAAAGTTTAAGCATATCCACTGTTTCTGAATGTATATATATATATATATATATATGTGTGTGTGTGTGTATATATATATGTGTGTGTGCGTGTGTGTGTGCGTGTGTGTGTGTTTGTAAATTTCAGTTTAAACAACATTTTGTGAAATATTTATGTCCCTAATTACCTGAAATTATGTTAGTGTTTCATGCATGTCTGTTGGTTCATTTCAAAACATTTAGTGTTTGTAATGCCACATATCTCTGTCCTTAAATTTGCTTGAGGGTGGTTATATTACTTTAAATCCGTGTGCTGACACTCGCGGCAATGCGGCACACATTTATCTTCTTTAACGGGCCAGTCGATTCGGCCGCTACTTCATTAAAACTCCTCGGCATTTAATTTCCCGTTTGACTGATGCCCATGAGTTTACAGCAGCTGTCATAAATGTCAAGAGTTCGTTCGACCGACTTGGTGCCTCGGCCCCTTTAATACATTACCACCCTTCCTTTCTGGTCACTCGGTTAAAGCATTAAATATGTCGTACACATACACCACAGTAGGTCCAGAAATATCGAAAGTTATTTTATTTAACTTCGTATATATGTTAACCTGTTAACCTTATTTTCTTCCACTCTTTGAAATATTTTTTTGACATATATGTCAGGGACATAACCAGCGCCACAGTTTAATTTAGTAGTTTTCATAGTTACGTACGTTAGATCGTACATACTTTTACGTCTTAACAAACTGTCAATTATTAATTTAACAAATGCCATGGTTGTTATAAGCCGTACGTGGTAAAATAAGCACTATAGATTCAACCAGTATATAAAGTCATTAGCCGTTACTGCATATTACTCAACATTAACCACAGTTGCATAACTCCTTGCATGGTTGGCAGCAAACGGAATGTAGTTCCGTGTATTCTACTATTTAGATTTTTAAAAAAATTATACTGAAGTAAAATTAAACGTAATCGGCCGGTGTATTTAATATAAAATTTCACTTCAGTATTTCAGACACATATAGACTGCATAATTATACTTAGTACACGCCAACACATAGTGACGCAACCATGCAGGAAAACAACATTCGTCTGCATAGAGTTTTATCAGCGTTCCGAGCAATTTAGTAGTGGATGATGATATGAGTTGGCATCACGCTGGAAAAGTTCGCTGAGATATGTTTAACTTGTGCAATCAACATTGTTTCACATTACAAAATGTATGAAATACTTTTTATGTATATAACGATGCAAAGTCATGGTAAGTTATATTATTCGAGAGATGTCACATATTTTGATTGCCAACGTTTTCACACGGAATTACATTTATCTACGAAAATGCGATTTTTTTTGTGTTTCATAAATTAAGAAAAACTTTATTACTGATGTTTCTGAGCCGTCATGCATGACAGTATAACTTAAGTGAAGACGAAGTAGTATGTTTTAGTAATGGTTTTGCGTTTAAATTTGGATATATGAAGAAGTATTTACCTTATTCGTTATGACATTGGTGTATGCCACATAAATAAGTCAATTTACATAATACCATATTATAAAGACTATTTATTGTTTTCGTTTATAATAACGAATGTTGCTACTTACCAAAGCTATTATTCGACATAGTATGTTTAATGGTTAGATATTGTAAATAATATGTTTCGAATTTGTGAAATGTACAAGTAAACATCTATGTAAATAATAACATGGGCATTGTAAATGTTAACACGCAGCGGTATGATATAAATTGGCCGAAAGCAGACACTAAGAAGGATTTTTACGATTGCTCACTTAATCTCGAATACGTGCACATCTCCTATATTTCTGCTTAATGGTGCGTGTCACCTTTTCTAACTACCTTAATGTCAATGACGAGACGTAAAGCTCACTTTCCTTATATTATTACGTAAATAATTCGATAAAACGATAGTATTTAATAACTTAAAAATATTTGCAATGTAGTGAAAACTTTTTTCAACGAATTATCGTAAAATCGTAAGGGATTATGGACACAATAAAATAATGATTAAAAATGTGGCGAAAATGTGACTCCAAAAATAGAAGGCCTAAGCCTAGGCAAATGAATACAAAACAATATTTGCGTTCGGTAGATGCCGATTTAGATTGCTGGGAGCACGTCATCGTGGTTTCGGTTTCACATGGTTCTCCGAAATCACTCTATATACGAATACTGCGGTAACTCAATAAAAAGGCCGTGTCATACCCTTGTGCAAGGTTGTGTGTAACCCTCTGTGATGGCCTCGCTGTCGATGATATGTAAAGCCCACTTACTAACCTACCCATCCTGTACAAAGAAACATCTAGTTTAACCAAGTTGTGTACGAACGAGTCAAGATTAACGCTCTATGGATGCGAAGCATGTTAAGACAACCAAGTAAGTAAAAATCGTAAATTTATGTTTGTATTAAATATTGTTAGTTTTGTAGACGTTATTTGGGAGTAAATTTCCTTCTTGCGAAAAATTAGCTTAGCCAGTTTTTCCATAATGATTTTTAAAAGTCAAAATATGCACGTTTATGTATCTTATTCTCCACGAATCCCACGTAACATTATAAAACTAAGTAATTCACCTTAAAACTACTTACCACGGACTACCGCTATACGGATACAAAAGTATTGAGCGTTTTTGTGAATAAAAAAAATTACTTACGTTTGCAAAATAAATATTTAATTTAAGCAATTTTTTTTTAAACAGACCTACTTGCACAATGTGCAATGAGTTTTCATTTATGTCAAGCGGTAGCCTATGACATGTAGTTTCAATGTGAAATATTAACTTTTGTTACATTAACTGGTTTTAAGGGTGGATAACAAGTAAAAACATGCATATTTTGTGTTTTAAACGCCACAGTGAGAAAAGTGGGTGAGATATTTTTTGTTAAACAAGAAAATAATCTTGCAAATGACGTCTGCACGTTTAACACTGTTTTATAAAAATATAAAATTATGCAATTTTTTACTCTGACATCCTTTACAAGATGCAGTATTGAGCGTAATTGGAGCAGGCTATATGCCGCCTCGGCACATACATGCATTCTGTCATGTGTGCGGAAACAGCTCGGGGATGCAGTACTTCAGACGTCGTTCTGGGCATAGGGTAAATAAAGTAAAATCATTAACAGTCGCACAATTTTAATTACATTCTACTTACTTAATCCATAGTCTGATATTCAAACGGAGTTATCATCTTACTTGTGTCAAAATTACATTTTTTAAATGTGGTTACGTTGATAAATACCTTAAAGTTTCTTGCAATACATCGTAGGTCCATCGTATGAGCCATATTTCCTAAGTGTATTTAAATTCCCTTCGTACGACACGGCGGGACGTATTACACATTTTGAAATTTCAAACACGTCTTTAAAAAGATAGACAAAGTGCCCGGTAACGGAATTAAAAGACACCGGAAAAAAATTTACATATGGCCAATATTCCAAATGAAAATTAATCAGAACATGATACCGTACTTTTATTCCATAATAAAAGACACGAAATATTCTTATATTACGTTGCTAGCGGAAGCGGCTTGTCTATTCCTTAACTGTGACGAGGCTTGGTTCCGAGGTAGAGTCGAGAGACGAGGATTGTATCGGCTTTCGAACTACAGGGCTAAGGAAGGGCCAGCTGGGTGCTTGTAAACTGCGATGCAGTATCCGGCCGATAAACAGCCGGGACTTAAGGGGAAGTAGAGAGGGACCTGACCGGATATCCTGAGGGAGCAGAATCCTGGTCGACGATTTGTGCTCTTGCTAGAGTGGGTTTGTTTGCTGCGTGTGGCGCGATGTTCCGCCCGGGGGCGAGGAAGACTCGTAGAGCGAGTCAGAGGAAGGATTCCACGTTGTTATTGCCTTGACCAACCCCCTCCCTTCTTCGTCCCTACACCCCTTTATGCTCGGGGTAAGTAGAAAGTATCAGCGCAGAAATGTCCCTGCAGTTGCCGGTCCTTTTGTATCGGACTCTGAGAATCTTGACCATATAAAGAAGCATACTGACTACAGAGGCTTCGAATAGCTTCATTCCTTCCAGCTATTATAATAGTATAGATTAATAATAATTCTTAATGATGTGCACTAATCTGACTTCGATACATTGTTGATATTGCTGTTTCAATAAAAAAATCATAAAATATAATGTAAAAAAAATTAAGAGTTATATGTATATACATACACATACACACACACACACATATATATATATATATATATATATATATATATATATATATATATATATATATATTAATAATTTGCCTCTTAAATATTGCATTAGTGGTTAAACAGTTTGAACACTAGAATAATAACCTGAATACGATCATTTCCTTAACGTGCGATTATTATGTTCTCTAAAATTTTATACTTTTTTCTTTGGGTACAGATAATTATGTAAATGGTAAATCACCGGGAATGTTAGTTTTAGTAATATTTAACACGATTATAAAATTAATAAGTAATTGGTATGCTGTTTACATTTTTTTCCACTTTTTTTTTTTTTTTTTTTCGTAAGTGCAGTCCCAAATAAGAATATTTTCCAAGCAATGGTAACACAACAAGAACTGTGGGTTTTACATGTTGATCCCGCGCGTAATTGAAATGGAATAATGCTGGTGAAAAGGGACCATTTCACTTCGGCAGTTTATCAAGAAATTAATAAATACTTTAATACTTAAAAACGAAAGAATATTTCCCAACTACAAATATTTAATGAATATGTCGTAATTCTGTTACACGCAGCAGCCAGAGGCTATATTGTTAGCCGAACAAGGTTTGTAATCGAAAAATAACATTTTTAATTACAGCTGTTATGTCAGAAATAGAGGTACTGGTGTAAACAAATCAATTTTTTTTTCTTTAAATTGTTGAGTATGTTATTCTTGTATTTGTTTACATACAGAAAATTAATTCGATCATGCACATTGTCAAATGAAATGCAGCATTGTCAAGACGTAATGTCAGGAAAGCTACAGGAAGCAATTAATTGCATCTGTTAACGAGCCACGCAGTGGGTTAGATTCAAACTCCGTAGAACCTGAATATTTCTTGAGTATACTAATAAGTACAATATAATACACAAATTAACTTCACGTGAGTAAAAATTAGCTGAAATATTAAATACCAGTAAATTCAAGCACGGTACAATTGCCAGAAACGATACTATCTATGTTTTGAAATTACCCAGGTGGTGGAGGTCGGGAAAGTGAGGGTGTATAAATCTTTTGTTTGTGATTTATCGATATGTCTCAACTTTATTAAAAATAATGTGTGTTGCCATCTGATTACCCTTAAAATAAAGAAGATTTTCAGAAAAAGTCCTAAAGAATGGCGAATTGCAGGTCGCATTAGTTAAACTGTGATAATTCATAAATTATGTCTAATGATTAGTAATTTTTATTGTTATTTTTGTTTTTGAAAAAATGTATTTGTGTCTGTGAATATAACTGAATCACACGGACAATATCAAATATTCAGTGTTATAAATACCATGTATCAGATTATGTGTAAACGTGGTACAATACTAATTTATACCAAAAATTAAATCTTAATAGTTGTCCAAAAGACTGTGTTATGACATTTGATGGCACGCAACAAGAAATTAAAGTCTTCTGACACCGTGCTCCTTTTTTGTTTTTGTGTTGACTTCTGTGTTAAAGAAAAGATGAAAAATAAATAAACATGATAATATAACAAAATGTACCATATGATGGGACGTCACTGTTGTCTTCCAAGTCCATTATAACGTTGTATTTAAGTATTGTCGACAATAGAATATTAGAACGCAAGTAAATCTGGCAAAGTTGCTTTATGTTTCTTGGTCTAATTCTCAAAATTTTTTCGTTAAGTGGCGAACAAGTAAAATTCTCGGACATTGTAACGGTCGTTGAACCCGCGAAATTTCCGTTTCCCTAAGGTACAATTTCTGTGTTAGATCATGCTGACATGATTTATTCTTGTAGTGCAAAAAATAACTTTACAATGTCTTTAAATTGGTTTATAAGAACCTCGTGGCTGCTGCCTAAAATCAATAAGAGACCCTTGATGGGAAACATTTTGTTAGTTACGGGACGCCTTGAATTGTTTTGAACTTTTTTGTTTGACGTTAAAGAAATCTTCTTGCAGAGTTCCTGTTAGTAATGGAGCGATAGATAATATGTTTTCAAATGTATGAGTGTTATTGATTTTTTTTTTTCATCGTGTGTTAAGGGCGCGGTGTACAGCAAAATTTCATCACCATGGTTTTGTTTTTATTTTTGTACCTGACATTTCTTGTCTTGTTTTCGACACAACATGTATATAAAGATTTTTTTATCTCGCATAGATTTTGCGTAACGGCTCATTAAAGCTAAAATTTGCATGTTTCCGTTTTCGGCACTAAAACCAGCTCACTTACAAAACTGAAAAAGTTCATACGATGTTATAGGCTACAAATTCAGCTATATTAAACCACAAAATAAAATATTTCTGTATTTTTACCGTAATTATTGAATTTTTTAAATTTGTATTTTAAATTTCAGCATTTTTATTTAAAAACAAAAAGTTTTCATTCTCTGTTTTTATGTACGTGAAATTGTATGCTGCCACGTCTTTGTCCATTGTTAATTTTTCAGTTCGGTATGTCAGTTGGTTTTAGTGTAAACCTTAAAATTTAAACACGCAAATACTAACATTAACAAGCCATTACACAAAAACTATGAGAGATAAAGAAAATTCATAAGGGCAATATCATATTCACAATTTGCGTTTAAAATGAGAGAAAAAATATCTGGTACGTATAAAAATTAAAATATGGTGATGAAAATTGCTGTATACGCATCCTTAAACAACTTAAAAGTGCAATCAGAATTCGGGGTTACTTTTGCCGCCGTGGCTATGTTTCTTGAAAACATAAGTTTCTATAATATTGGCTGATTATCGACTTAATTCATCTTCCTTGAAGTCAATAATTAGCGAAAATTATAAAAACGTACATAGTGAAAAAAAAAAATTAGCTACATAGTACGAACTATTTCCAACATTTCTATGTAGCCGTTTTGAGACATCTGCTCCGTTTCAGGATTTGAAAAAACAAAACTTATTAAAATGACACAAACAGGTACCCGTGGCCGAAAGTGTTAGCGGATGGTAGCTTTCTCTTTACGTTCGAGGTTCGGAAATGAGGAAGGAGATTAGTCGAACATAATGCGTCCTTCTTACTTCTCATCGCTTCTAGGCGCGAACGGCTAAGTTAGCGTGCAGTATTTTCGTAGAATGTGTTTTCCAATGGGACTTCAAGCGATGACCATGTTGATTCATTTGTGGAAAGTTAGTGGTAAATTCCAAAACAGGTTTCTATATCATAGATTTACTATTACGATCGATATTTTCTCAGCTACAGCAAAGTGAAAAAGTCATTTTTATTTTTTGAGGAGCTTGGAAATCATGTTTCTAATGTGCGGGCGACATTTTTTATTCATAGCGACACTGTTGGATGTGTGTTTTCTTTTTGTAGATTAACGTATTGGAAAAACTTTTAGTAGTTACACAAGAAAAAATACTTTCCGTAACACGCTACAGCAGGGCTCAAGCGTCCAGTCCACTTGCTCTTTAAAGAACATTACCATGGCCTGGCCCAATGTTTGAAGAGAAAACTCCTCGAACTACATTCAAAAAATTGTTTCGATTGTAATCGACCAAATTACATGTGTATGTATCTTTAATATACGCGTACAGAAATAAATATCTTAAAAGTCTTACAATCAAGTGATTCCTGGTTCGATGCTAAAACACTGCTGGAGGAAATTTTTTTTGCTGTTCGTACTAACAAGAATACAATTGTAAGAATATTGTGCTTTAATTTGAGTTTATAGGGTGAGTTTTGTGTATTTTGTGCAAATTCAACGTTGGCTCAACATTTTTGATTGTTTGACATTATGCACCTCACTAACACAACGCTAATAGTTTACAACTTTCTAAATCATATCATTGGTTGCAATTCAGTAGTACTTAGTTGGGGATAAAATCGAAAAGAAAAAATGTTGGGCCATGTAGATCCCCGCGAAAATTTGACGTTGCGGCAACATGCCATGCAACGTTGGGCCAACGTGTGACACCAAACTTCACCCAGCTTAATTTCGAGCGACATTTATATGTTTGGCCTACGAATCAAACAAACGTTGATCCATAGTTTGGGCCAACGTTTGCCAAGTTAAAAATTGCTACTGGTTACATGGACTCCCGTGTACAGAAAAAGATACGATTCAGACATGAACAGGGCAGCTTTCACAAGACCCTCCGTAATATATCCTCCCTTATCAGATGATGTTTAGAGTCTTCAAGCTTGCTAACGGGATACATGGGTTCTTACAGAATTGTATTTTTCAATACGTGAGATATCCTTATTCTAGTAAGTATCACGTGTATGTCGTAATATTACACTATGACCGGTCATAAATGAATCCTAATTTCCAATTTTTTAACAACGTAACGACTTCTTGATCCTGTAATAGATTTTTAAAATTAATAAAAAAACACAATTCCTTAAACGAATTGTTTTAAATACTTAAGAGAATGGCTATTAAATTACACAAATTTAATATAAAACTTAAAACGAAAACTAAAAAAAAAAAAAACCCAAAACATTAATCAATCCTTAAATAGTAAAAATATCATTATAATGTTGACCCTTTAATGCTTAAGGGGACTGCTATTTATACAAAAATGGTAATTTAAAATTGCAAGCTCGAAACAAAATAAGCAACTATTAAAGATTACGCATATTATTTGTACATATGTGACAATTCTTTACGATATGCACAAATCATACATTTTATTAATATTAAATATCTTATGTATACATCTTTTTGTTTAATTGGTATTTCTTTGGCTTTTTCTGTTTCAATGTTGCTAGACTTAAAATACCTCATTAGTTTTCTTAGCTGTCCACCACTGCATATAAGGGACAACAATAATTGAAAGCCTTATTTTTTTACATTTAAACGGGTAGTTTTATGTGCCCAGGATTTCTCAATTTTTAATTTAAGTTTTATTTGTGGCTTATTAAACTTTAGCTCGTATACAGTTATAGTAAATATTAAAGTATGTAAAATTTGCATTTATTTTTACACAGTTTATAAAATACTGTACTTTATGATGTCATATAACATGTATTATTGTAATACTTACTTAGTACTGTAAATACAAAAAAATTTATATACATAACTTGTACAACTTAAAAAAAAACAGCATATTATGAATATAGTTAAATAACCAAAAATATTTTCAGTGAATATACTCAATCTTCTGTATATTAATATATGCGTGCGTTTGTAGATGTTTATGAATATAGGTGTATGTGTGAATATATATAAATATATATATATATACATATATACACACATATATATACACATATATACGTATATATATTACAAATTAGTTCCCCTCTTAAGCCCAACAGATATTTTTCATCTTACTACTACTGTTCATATTACAGGCACTGGTTCAAACCCCGAACAGTACAAACATGGTTATACATTACTCATCGTAACATACATAAAATATTAGCTGGGGCGTGCTGCTACATCCAGAGCAAGCTATGCGCTGAAAGAAAAATATTGTTGCATTGTACTTACCATGCTTCTGTTAAAATAGGAACAACAGTCCAGTTTGGTTGCGGTGCTATCTGCATTTTCCCTCCAACAATCTGTTCTGTAGAAGTTATGTGTTCTGTAAAAGAAATATGCGTTTTGCTATTTCCACGGACCACATTGTTACTTGCACAGAATAGATTTTTACAGATAGCACCGACCACCTAACTGAACTGTTGTCCCTATTTTAACATACGTGTACTTACAGCAATATTTTCTTCAGGATAAAGTGAGCACTTTGAAACGCTAATAATTTTAATTTCTACAAGTTATTTAAAGTTTCCTGCTAATATTTAATAAAATCAAAGGAAACTACGTAATAGTCAAGTGTATATAATGTACCGTATCTAAATTAAACGTCTAATGTTACAATATATATGAGTTATTGTTCTACATAAAATAATATCGCAAGACACCTAACAAATTTTCGTCTCGAATTTGACCCAAGATTCCCGTCCTTATTATAATGCCATGTATGGTTACTATATATATACGACGTCCCTGTTTTACAGGTACAAACGCTGTGAGGTGATTCCTTATGTAAAACAAAGTAGAAAATATATAGGTCACTTGATTACAGAGGTTTAATATTTAGGGTGTAATAAGTCTTTGAATATCGAGTTTAAAAACCGTATTATTTTTAAGTATCGGAAAATGAATTATCTCAAACGACTATATTCTAAATATTGATTAATTTTATTAGGGTCTACAAACACACATGGAATGCTGGTTTATACATTCAACCGTACTAATATAAAATTGGTGGCGTCCCTCTAATCGAATGCAACTTTTGTACCACCGGGACAAAACTTATGTTTTTTAGTAATGTAAGGTTTTTTAACAAAAATGGTCATCTTATTACAGCTGTTTGTAAGTCATAGTTTTTTGTTAAAAATTAATTAGAGTGCCAGAAGAGAATAGGTAATATGTGCACGTGTGTGTTGATGTGCTCAGTTTACAGGTTATGGCGGACAACCACTGAAAACAATATTATCCATACATTAATAAGTTCGCGATACCGTCTCAACAGGTAAAACGCCGTGAGCTGATTCTCTATCCATAATGAGGTAAACAATATTACATACGAACAATATCGTACAGTAACTCGTAAGGGATGTATCCACTCTTCAAATAGAAGTTTAAAAGATTTTAAAGGAAAATAATAACGTCTACTGGAAATTAAAGAAATTAGTCTGTGAATGATGGTGTCATTTAACTTTTAGCTAAAGGTTTTTTGGAGTAGGCCTACAAACATTTCCTACATCGAGAAAATCAAGGTTTGGTATGTTTCTTCTAATGTTTGATTAAACCTTAGGTAATTTTATAGCTTTTCAAAGATGTGATTCACATACGTAATACACGTCTCCTTCATGGAACACTTTAAACGAACTATTTGAGAAGAAAAACATATGAGGGTTCACTGTGTTGCCTGCCAGATACGCAACCCGTTGTACAAGGCTCTTCATCGACCACCGAAATAGGAAATGTTTGCTGTTTTCACTCCACAGAACCTTAATATTAACGTAAGTGACACCATCATTGCAGACTAATTTGTTTAGTTTCCAGTAAATGTCATTATTTCCATTTAAAAACTTCCAAAACGTCGATTTGTAATGGTGGATGTCTTCCTTCTCCGCATCTTCAAATGTTCAAATATCCTGACGATACAAAAGTTGCATCCAATTAGAGGGTAGCCACCCATGTTATGTTTGTAACGTTTGAAGGCACCAAACAGCGTTTAATATGGGTTTGAAGACCCCTAAAAACATACATAAATATTTAGAGTACAGTCGTTTTATATAATTCAGTTACCGATATTTTAATAAAGTACGGTCTTAAAACTCGGTATTCAAAGATCCATTATTCCCTAAATACTAAACCTAGGTAGTAAGTAACTTGTATATTTACTACTTTATTTTCCATAAGGAATCACCTCACGGCGTTTGTACTTGTAGTTAAGGAACATCACACACAGACAGACATATATATATGTGTGTGTGTGTGTGTGTGTGTGTGTGTATATATATATATATATATATATATATATATATATATATATATATATATATATATATATATATATATACGGCGCCAGAGAAAAGATTAATCTAGGCGATACTGACACGATCAGGGCAAGGTCCGAGGTGGAATGAGAGGAAGAGACACTTTAAATTGAGTCCGCGGGGTATTTTTTTACGAGAGAAATATATAGCGCGCCGCGCGTATCTTTTACTCTACTGGAAAGGGGCGTGGAATAGAAATGTATATATATTTATATAAACGTACATAAAGGCTCGCGCTTGGCGCCAGGGGATAAAAGCCCTCTTGCTCGGGATGAGCGTCGAAGCGAACAGCGTTGTCTTGTGCGCAGAGCGACGCCCGCTCGGCTTAAAAACGAACGGAAGTGTGGCTGAATTATCGGCGGGCGGCGCGGCGGCGAGCAATGGATGTTTTATTCCCGCCTGTTAAACCTCCTCCTGCAACTCGTCGCACCGCGCAGAGGGACGGACTAAGCTGTCAGGATTCCTCAGACATATCCCCGCGATTGGTAGGCATGAACTTCAATAGACTTTTTTTTTTTTTGCGAACGGTGAACGGTTAATTCAACGCTTTGAGCATCCTTTGCGTATTCTGTGCCACACTATGGCCTTGTATAGCTTCTCTAAACTGACACGTTTTCATTAATTTTGAGTGAGTGATTTTAGTCAGCGCTTAACATCGAGGTCTTCAGCGCGTGTGAGAGGTGACGTGAGGTGAGAATGGAGGGGCGCTGGAATGAGAGGGTGGGGAAACGGAAAATCCCCGAGAAAATCTGCCGACCAACGGCATCGTCCGGCACGATTCCCACATGCGAAATCCGGGGATCGTCCCAGCCGGGAAACGAACCCGGATGGCCTTGGTGGGAGACGAGAGGCCTGACCTCTCGACCACCGCGACAACTTCTCATTAATTTTGAGTGTGTGTGTGTGTATATATATATATATATATACATATATATACATATATATATGTGTGTGTGTATGTGTGTGTGTTTGTGTCTGTTGCCAGAACTATATACGGAACTCTACTTTATATATATATATATATAAGTAGAGTTTATTTGTATCTTTGAGGGTGAACCCTTTTTCCTGCTTAAATGCGACACCTAAAAATAATCCCCTCATGTTGTTGAAATATTAATACAGTTAATTAACAATTTTTTATCAATAATTTTTCACAAAATTGCCACAAAAAAGGAGATAAAACGTGTTGTTAAATTTTAAGGAATTCAAATGATCGCAAATGAAATTAAAATTTAAAACTAACAATTTTGATTTTAAAAAATGGCATTAATCATATAAATTAAATTTTTCTTTAAAACTAATCGAATTAAATTTCTTTCCAAGACCCAATTTTTTTCACTCCTTCAAAAATAATATTTGAGTACCCACTGTTAACATGTAAACATTATAGTCATGCTTATGAATATGTCTGTCAGGTAAAAACACTTAACTCGTTTTCAATTTCTAATAACACTTGAGAACCATATTTCTATCTATTATTTTAACTTTTTGTGTTAAATGTAGTTTGTTGTGAGGTCATAAATGTTTGTAAATTCTTTTTTCACTTTTAACACACTCAAAGCTGATTCCAGTTTTAGTCTTGAGCCTTTAGTTTGTATTTACAATAAAGAAAATTTATTAAATGCATACAAAATTTAAATTATGAAATATATAAAAGATGAAAATGTAAAAAATATAAAAAATAAAATATGAAGTACCATATTTTTTATTTTATTAATAAACCAAAACGAAACGTCAAAGAGTTATTTAAAGTGTAAAATTTGTGGAAAAGAATATGATAAACTTTGTAAGAAAAATCACGAGAATGGTGAAAAACATAATGAATCAATAAATAAAATTCAAGAATCTAAATAAATATTATGAAATATTTGAAATTGCAGAATAATTAGAGGGGAGATTTAAAACTCATGGAATTAATCCTTTTAATGGTGAAATAGACCCATCAAAATTTCTTGATAACATAAAACACATTGTAATAAATAAAATAAAAGAGCTACCTGAGAAAAATAATTCAAATGTAAACTTATGATATTCTGTTCAATATAAAAGAGGTTATTTATATGATCATGAATTTCACGATGCATTGTTGTGATATTGCGTGGCAAACCGGACACCGAGAGAGGTACGGGCTGCAATTAGGCCAACGTTGGGAAAACACGGAAGACATCAACTCATCTCATCCCCCTCGTAGTGGCGCAATAATGAGGACAAGTACGCCTTAATAGCAAGTAAACCAGGTCTGTCGTCCGCCAGCGCTCATCCGATCAACAGCAGTCCATACTCCACCGGGGCTCGGGGGTCGAGTCCCGGCGGGAACGTGCTCCGCCGTCGATGCCGTCTACCTCATCAATTCAACTTTCGGTAAGGTTGTCAAATCTAATTATGGGGCAGCAATCCTCAATATAATAAAATATAATAATAATAATATTACGCTCCCCTCATAAATTATTATAATACGTTGTAACCGTCATTGTATTCAGAGTGCCTGCCGTTGTAGTACAGAAAATGTCCGTTTAACCATAACAGTCTGAGTAATTTTACCCTAAACAGCATCTTAATAAACCTCCAGTGTAGCTATCATCTGAGTGAACCCTCCAAATAATAACTTTTGTGAAAGCATCCAGCCATCGAAATAGTACCCCCTCCTCCAACATTAAATATAACTTTGTTACAGTTCGAAATCTCAAAATGTGCGACTACTAAGATCGACTATTTCCAACTCACCGCTTGCCTTGTCAAGTCACCTCTACGCATTCTCTATGTCAACTAGTTCTAAATATGTAAGTCACCTAACCTATTATATCATATTAAAGTGTCTCACAAGACGAAATTCTGTTGTGTGTCTAAACATAACTGCAAACTTTTCCGTGTAGCAAATATTGATTTAAAATCATGCATTGTAAAAAAATTAACATTTACCGATTTCATCATTATAACCATAAAATAATCTAAGAATTTAAATAACAAACTGAAAGAATTATTTGTGTACGAAAAGGTACTAAAATAATTTTTGTGTGCGTACACTAGGCCTACTAGCAGAATCCTGCAGGTGTTATCCTGCCTTTGTTTATATAAAATGGATACTAGTCGAATTGTGATCCCCACAAATCACAAAACACGTAGGTTACATTTCTCTTAATTCCTTCAACCACAAATTGACAAATTCTGTGATAAATGTTGATAAATATAAAATATGGCAAAGAGAAATGAAATTATGCTTAGCCGAATTCGACTGAACAATTATAAACCGAGAAAATGTTTTTACAAATGTCATTGTACATAGTAAAGATTGATGATTAGAAATGGGATTTTATTTCTGCAATGTGCCGATTCAATGATGGATTTATCTATACATGACTCTTACAGACAATTTGACGATGAAGAAACAGAAAATATTTAAAGTGATTTGATCGTATCGGTAATATTTCAATGTAGTTCAGTCCTGCACGGAATGGTTTTCTCGACAGGTAAATGCACGAATTTCCGTGCGTGTTCACATGCTGTTATTAAAATTTGCATACATTTAGTACTATTTTTTAAAAAGTCTTTTAGATATTTTTGGAAAAATAAATCTTGTGGATTTACTTTCCCCTCTACTTTAATATTCTAGCAGTTTATTGAGCAGTTATCGAATAATAAAAAATATTATTAATTGGTTCATCATTTCAAATAATGATTCCAAGCACAAGTTAAAAATTTAAAATAAAAAAACGCACAGGATACTTAATATCAAATCAATCAGACCATGGCAGAATTCCTCACAAAAAAAAAAAAAAGAGAGAGAGAGCTAATGATCTTTAAACGGTTGAACAGATTTCGTTGAATCATAGCTAAGAACAATATTGATCAAGTCAGATTTTAAATAAAAACGCATCGAAATCGGTCCATTCTTTTAGGAACTACGATGCCACAGACAGATACACAGACACGTCAAACTTACGACACCCCTCTTTTTACGTCAGGGGTTAAAAAATAAACTGTCTATTTACGATGAGTTTGGACTGACATACGAGCTATTATTAAGTATAAAATATACCCACGCTTGAATTTAATTTTGAAGATACTTCCAAAACCACTGCAGACAAAAACTTAATTAAATTAATATGTATTACGTATAATTTCAATTGCGTGTTTTGAGTGGTCAAATGAACCCTAAATTAATATTTCATAATTTTTGGAGTCCTGTATGAGATTTACATATATACATATACATTTATGTAATAGTTTTTATTTACGCAAAAAAGTATTTAAGAACACTAATTAATTGTCATAACAAATATTTGTAGCATACAAATCGTACCAACTATTCAGTCAATTATTTTTAAATCTCCCTACCTTTTCTCTATTATGGAAATTAAAGTGATGGAAACTTGTTGTTTCTTCAGATAAATGATATCAAATTTTAAATGAGTATCCCGTAAATATTTTTAATAACTATATCATAATAATGTCATCACAAAAATGGTAAATTGCAATACGAAATACTGTTAAAATCGAGGCGACCACTGACTGTCATTTAGTAATACCATACGTAAATCCTGTGCTCAGAAGAGGGTATATCGAACGTGTACGAGAACTTAAAATTCTCATAAACTTCTCATAAAAAGCAGTTGCAACTACTAATTTTTTTTGCTAGGACACGTAAATTCAAGTACCCTGAAGAGGGGGTGACTTTGGACACGTGGGGCGGAACAAAGACTCACTATATACTGTTGTTATTTTCCGTAAGTGTAAACAGTCTGTAAATATTTGTTAATTGTCTTGTGGATATTTATTATTCGGAATTTATCGCAAGTAAATTTCGTTTTTAACGGCTATCATTTATCCGAAAAATATTGTTGTAAGTTCCCAAAGTCACCCCACATGTCCAAAGGTACCCCGCTTACGGTAGGTGACGACATGTTGCAACTCTAAAAGGCACCCATGTACAGTTAAACAATTTTTCTTTTTTCAACACCCAAAGTTAGAGCTGATGATTTTTGGTGTACAGAATAATGCAACATTTTGTATGGACGCATAACGCTCACACCTGCACCTCTGCTTCGTGGCTGTAGGCAGGGTGTACTTGTGCAGAAGCGTCGCTTATTTGGTTCTGCCAATGTGACAATGAGAATAAGGTTACTGCGACACCACACGTCTGTGATTTGCGGGTAGATCCCCTAGACGTTGAGAGTTATAAACAGCCAATCACTGACCATGAAGCAGAGCTACAGATGGGCTCACGAGGCTTTGAAACAAAATGTTACATAATTATTTTCTCTAAAAAGTATCAGCTCTTCCCAATGACTTTTAGGCACATAACTACAAAACAGTCTTGTATTTTAAATGCAACACTTTTACGACACGTTGTGGTTTTTTTATGACAATTTGCAACAGGTAAACAATTATTCAGGCGGTTAATGGATACTACATCTTGTGAGATAAAAAGACCTTTATAACATCATCGGTGTTTAGCATTAAACTTTAATCTATTGTTGGACAAACATTGGCACAGTATTTATTATTAATTCAATCTCTAGTAATAAACTATCCACGCTTACTGAAACTTTATTTCCTCGTTAAGAAATGCTTCTGTAATTTTTTTGTATGTCACAATGTAAGACTGTTTAGTGGCAAATATATACTATGTGGCCAGATGCAGTACACTTCAGGGGGCACGCACTGAAGTCGGAAGTTTACCTCCCCAGAGGGACATGAAAGCCTCGACGGTCGCCTGCAACGAAGGACCCGTGTTTCAAATTCACTTTTTTATATCCGTTTCCGGAATACCCTTCCTCACGTTCCTCCCGCGTCAAAAAGGCCTACTTCAGCCTTGTGGCGCTTGCGTGCACATATACTCAAGCATGTTGTGGAATGCCGGGTGCGCCTCTGAGGAGTCGCTCTCGGGGTGAAGAGGGTGGCTGTATTTATGGTTCCCCTGAGCCCAGCTAGGCGGCATGATATGGACATGCACCCCCACACCCCTTCCACTGACCTCAAACACACCCCTCGCCAAGTACAGTCTGTCCGTCTCTGAGGTATCATTCCGGGCAGGGCGGAAGAAAGAGAATAGTTTACTGCTGTCAGATATACCAATCCCTCCCCCTTCACCGACCTGCCCTGTTTTCTGTAGTTTTCCCTGTGGACATCGGGAAGGTCATGTTGCAAGAAACAATTTGACATCTGTGCCGCGTGGGTTAACTTATATTGCGCGTTTGAGACCTGGAAATGCGAAAGCTGTAAGGACGACACAGTGTGAGCATCACGTCTCCTCCTAGCCCCTAGGCGCAAGTCACTGAACTGGCGTGCAGTCTTCTCGCCGACAGCTCGCCTACATGAGACATTCAGTTGTGAACAATTTTATCTCACGACGTAATATCAAGGGGGAAGCTCACGCCAAATTTTAATGGTTTTAATAATGTTTATATTTCTACAAGATATGGCTCGATTTATAGATATATTGTAACAAATTTTTACAATAATGCAAATTGTCTAACTTTCATAGTTTTGTACAGTGGCATGTTAAAGACCAAATTTTCATAAAACGGTTTAATACAAGAAACGAAAACCAACTGACTTACAGAAATGAAATAATTCACACTTAATAACATTGTCAAGTACTACGTCATGAGTTATGTAAAAGTCCTCGGTGGCCTTTTATGTATTAAAATACATTGGCAATTTTTTGTTTTAAATTCAACAATTTTTTTAAATAGAAAGTGTATTCAAATGGGATTCACATGCATATCATGATGTAGCCCATGACACTGGTATTCAGTGTGAATTATTTCATTTCTGTAAGTAAGTCCTTTGTTTTCTTTTTTGTTGTGTGTGTTAAAACAGTTTTATGCAAATTTGGGCTTTGACATGCCTATATAAAAAGTATGAAAGCTAGAATATTTTTATTACTGTAAAAAAGTCTCTCTCTCTCTCACTATATATATATATATATATATATATATATATATATATATATATATATATATATATATATATCAAACAAACCATATCTCGAACAAATATAAACATTTTCAAAGCTATTAAAATTTTACAGGGACCCCCCTCCTTCCCTTTCAAGATAAAGTTCGATTGAGTATGTATATGCATTTTAAAAGATTCTGCGTCAAGATTTTAGGACCTGAGAAGGGCAACAAAAATCCATATTTTCGACAGAGTAAAAATAATTTTTACAGTTACATGGAGTATCATAAATGAGTTTACGCGTGTGCGCCGTTGTTTGAATTCCTAAGCAGACATAACTCATGCACGCTGAGTAGTTTTCGAATAAGCTTTTAACAGTCGGAGCTCTGCACACAACTCGGCGGCCTAGGCAGGCGGCCACCTTAAAGTTATGACGACATTCCTTAATCAGGATAATCTTTGTCGCTTTAACACATCTAAACTGGTTTGCATTAACACAAAAGATTTTAGAGCTGAAACTCGGTACAATTTTAACGAGAGCATGTTTTTCATTTGTGTGAACATTGTGTTTTGTATGACGGGGATTGAGGTAATCTAAGATCAGGACCAAAGATTTAACACTAAACACATTTAGAAATTGATATATCTTTTGCCGTGTTAGTTATTTTAGGACAAGCAGTTACAAAATTTGGGTCAACCTTTGTTCCGTACGACCTCCAAAGCTATTGATGTCCTCTGCGCATTTTGGTAAGGAGGAAGGTGGCGGGAAAATTAGCACATAAATTTTCCAATAGAAAATTACGGGATATTGTTCCTTTGATACATACAACATTAACGAAAAGGCACTGGACACATAGCAAGAAAACTGCGGACGGATTTCCAAAATCCTAGAGTTATAAACTAAGAAACCATTTGAGTTGCGAAAAGTATAGGGGTAGGATAATAGCGCAGTAAATTTATGTAAATTTAATGTGCGTATATTCTGAAGAAACATGTATGTTAAAGCACAGTTGAAATCAAAACGCTACGCTCTT
Organism: Medauroidea extradentata; assembly: GCA_003012365.1. Lineage (NCBI taxonomy): Eukaryota > Metazoa > Arthropoda > Insecta > Phasmatodea > Phasmatidae > Medauroidea > Medauroidea extradentata. The sequence goes on along the minus strand of PNEQ01084209.1, from coordinate 75,152 downwards.
AAACTCACGCTGCTTCATCATGAGAACAAACGTAGGAACCGAGAAATTTAGTTATTAATTAGTAAATGGGTTGAAACCGTTTCCTACTATATTTTATGGTATACGTACACATGTCCCATGAAACGGAAACTTTATTACGTTACTTTACCATTGAAAAATAATCTACCGTACACCCTGATTCTATCTAGATGAAATGGAAATATTTTGTTGAAATGCCCTCTTTGGTTGCGTTTGTTTTCATACAAGGATGAGAAACAATTGACAAAACTCTGGCTGTGGTAAATTGTAATTTGTCGCGTGTCTCACAAAGATTTTTTCTGACCCTGTAATGGGTAAACAAGCTGTTGATGACACTTAGAATTTCCAGCCTCCCTCGCCGCCGCTGAACTGCGCCAGGCACCGTGCGTGTAAGCACCGTGACGTATTGCAAGGATGCGAACAACTGTTCTTTCTCCTGTGCGTGTTGTCGTGTAGCACGCAGTGCGTGCTGATGAAGTACCACGACACTTGCGGCCTAACTGTCGCGCCGAAGTGCCATGTGCCATTGTACGCGGTGCGGTTGCAAGTCTGTGCCGTAAGTCACCCCTCTGGGTCTGCTGCCAGTTGGAGGGCAAGCACGAGAAGTGGGGAGGGGGATTTATGTCAGCCCTCCTATCCCACCACGTATCCCTTCACGCCCCTCCTCCAGGAAGTGGTAATTAATACTGACGACACTTGCAATAGACACCCGAAATTACCATGCGAGGGGACGGTAAAGACTCGCCTGTCGCCATGGCCCGATGATTGGTGGTCACATGGGGTGGACCACATATTTCCTTCCGCGAAGTAGGTCGAGAATCTGTGGGCGGTCGCGCGTAAGAATCATTGTTTCGAACCCCTCGTCCAGTTCCGGGCCCCCAATCCTGAGCTTCAGCGGGCTCGAGGAAATGTACAGGAAAAGCGGAAAAGGAAATTTTCGGAAAAAGTGTGATGACTTTTTCTGATTCTCAAACTCTTGTTTTGTGGTACCTATAAAAATTATCTTGACCCCTGCACGGGATTTCATTTTGTATTCGACTAACTAACAAATCGTTTAATTACTCATCAAGTTACAGATCAAGAAAAATCAAGGACTTTTTTTATCAGTAGTTGATTTGTAGAAACGTATCAGTGATTTGATCTTGTAAATAAAATTAGTAAAATGATATTGGCCATTACAACTGTATTTCTAGAGATTCGTTTAAAAGTGAATGCCTGTATGTATATAACAATAGTAAGTTGAATGTTGCTTATTCATATCGCTGATTTTAAAATTATAGCTAGTCTATTTTGTGTTTCATGTGCTTAGTTTAACATTTATTATCTAACGCTGGAAAGAAAGTAATACACATTGCACCATCCGCAGGCGATCGTTATTGATGAAGTCACAAATAAGATTTGCATGAACCCTTTGTAAATCGGATAACGTAATTAAAAAAAAAAACTTACTACCTTTTCGAAGAAAATATTTATTATATTTAATAATTACGTATATATACATAAACAGACGTTCATTGATTATTGGACGAATTTAGATGGCAATGGTTTCTGTAACACTACACAAACACTAATGATGGTAGTGCATTCCAAGCGGTGATCCCACTCTGGTAACACCCTCTCAAGCACTTCTGGAATCTTGTTTTCGGCGGCCATATTAATGCACCTTCTCTATTCTGGCAACGTAGCTGCGAGAAGCAGGATGTAATCATTGTCCTTGATGGAAACCCACACGAAGTAATCACGCACTAACAGGTTCGACGAACGTAGAGGTCGCACGCAGAATGTATTTTCTGCGGCGGTTGCGCGACCAGTTCATCTGATTCGAAGGTGCAGAGTGATGTACTCCCGGAAATTTGTATGCTAATTTGGATGGGACACATCTCTACCATATTTAAAAATGAAATCTTGCCCCTCATGATCCGAATCTGTGGCACTATCCAACTTTCAATGACGTCAAGGTGAAATTAACTCGCGACAGTGTTTGTTCTCTGGTCTCTTAGAAACGATGCAGAGGACATTAACTTTGGGGTTGTTACATTGAGCCTCGATGGCAGTATTGGTATACTGATAGCCCCATACCATGACATTGCGCTGATTGACATTACCAGGATAGCTGAAATTAGACTTCATCACTGCTGATGATTCGATCTGGCTCATAACATAATCACAAAATACTATCTTCTCACCTTTATTATTACGCTGCAGACTTTATACCAGTTACAAACTGTAGGGGAACTACTTCAATCCCATTCGTAAAATCTTCCTCATTCTAGTTGGTACCTACAACTCCTGACTGGCTCTTTGCTCTGAACTTTTTTTTAGTTTTCTTTGGAATCTATTATGGAATTTGGCGACAGTCTCTTATCTTACTTTTGGCCACCATGCGCTTCCATTTCTTTGATGACGGATGCGTCCTTTATCGTGGATGTATTCAAATCACCTACGCATTGATGGCGCAGATTAAGCACAATATTTAACTTGCCGTGTACATATAAAACCTCTCGAACAGCAACAATGATGTATGTGTCGGTCACACACCGGTTTCGGTTGTTCGCCTATAAACACAATATTCCAAAACCACATGAACTAGCGGAGTATTGTGACAGTATAAAACTTCGAACCATTGACACTAAAATCAAACGTTGTGGTGCAGTGCAAGTGGACGTGTGGCCCATCAAATTTATACAATAACTTTTAACTTACCTGAATGCGTGTTTGTGAATGTGTCTATATACAAATAAATATATACATATATATATATAAGGGTGGGCTTAAAAAATTAACTATTTTTTTTCGAAGTGCTATAGTGCGGAAAAATTGCCTCATATAATAAGAATAAAAACTGTGTAAAGAAATAAAAAATTTGTTGTTATCTTCCGATCACGCATCGATGCCAAAGTTCATAAAAAAAAGAACAAAATTTTATGTTTTTGTTTATTTTATAAATATCAGATAAAATTTGTTTTCCGAACTGCTAAAGTACAGAAAAGTTTCCTCTTATAATAATAAGAAAACCCGCGTAAAGAAATAAAAAAAAACAGTTGATAGGCCTATCTTCCGGTCGCGCATAGGTGCCAAATTTGATAGAAATAAACAAAATTCAAAATATTTTATATACATATTTTAATTTCTGTGATTAACACGAGACAGTTTAAACGGTCTTAATGTTGTGACTGAATCAAGTAAAATCGCAAAAAATAGTATTACCATCTCAATATTCATCGAGTATTAAAAATTATATATATATATATATATATATATATATATATATATATATATATATATATATATATAGCGAGAGAGAGACAGAGAGAGAGAGGCTCTGTACACACACAGTATGTCCAGAAACAAACGCATATTAAGAGAACTACACGAATCCTGGGCTAAATTGGAGACGAAAATTTATGTGGCAAAATGTTGAACCATAACATTTTACGTTCACAGTGTGTAAACACCACGGAGAAACGGATAAAGTCCCATACCGCGATCCACGTCAAGAAATTATTTTATGTACGTTATATCAAATAAACGCAGAATCCTATTTGTACTGCTCGGGATTTAAACCTGCGCCCATAACATGTGGTCAGAACAGTACAAATAATATAAGTAATATGTCGGGTCCGCGGTGGCCGAGAGGTCAGACCTCTCGCCTCCCACCAAGGCGATCCGGGTTCGACTCCCGGCGGGTTCAGTCCCCGAATTTTCACATGTGGGAATTGTGCCGGACGATGCCGCTGGTCGGCGGGTTTTCTCGGGGATCTCCCGTTTCCCCGCCCATTCACTCCGGCACTGCTCCACACTCACATCATGTCATCCCTCACCAGCGCTAAAGACCTCGCTGTTAAGCGCTGACCAAATATCTCACTCATATGTAATATGTCTGTAGACTGCAAAAGAGGACCAACTACCGTGTTTAGTTGCCGCATTGTGCATGTAAAATGTCATAGTACAACATTTTCTTCTTAAATTTAACTCAGGAGTCGGTGTGTACTTATTTTGCGTTTCTTTCTGGATATCCTAAATGTGTTTGGCTTTTATAAATTGTGAGGTATAGTTACACGATGAAATTAGCAAAATTCGTAAGACAGAAATTTACCCTTGAAAATAAACTAATATGACTGTATGTTGGTAAAATATGATAAATGACGAGGAGATAAACAACAAAATTTCACACAGTGAATATTGTAACTGAAATCTTGAACACGTGAAAAATCGTTCCTCGTAATTCAACCTTTCATTAAATTAACCAGGTTGGACACATATTACTAACAAGAACTTCTGTGGCATTGGGTTTTGTGAATATTTCATGTTGTCTTTCTGTGTCTTATATACTAAGCATCATAAAATGTCCACAACTGCAAGACGCTAGAATGCACAGTTTACAAGAAAAAATCGTACAAATAGTCAGATGTTGCATCACAGTAGCCTACATGAAGGGCGAGTGTTATAACCTGTGCTAAGATATTGTAGCATCATTAGCATCCGAATTTCTGTCGCTTTTTACATAACCTCTCACCTGAAACACGCCTAAAATCAAGACGTATGATAGGCATGAGAGTGCACGGAGTTTCTTGAAAATACGTTCTTGAACTTTACATGCCAGGAGTATGCGGCATGTTTCAAAAGAACGAAGCATTTTACAGAAGGCAAAATGCCGTTATAAACTTTCTGTGTGCGATTTCAATGAAGGATTATCTGTTTTTGCCTATAAGACGGATATTGTATTGTTGTCACAGAAACATTGGAGTGCATTTTATTTTAAGCGGTAAATTTTTTCGACTTGCAACAAGATGGCCTTTCATGTTAATTAGAGTATAATGCTCAGAAAGGCAATAAGAAATGTTCGCAACACTCGGCACCACAAACGTTAGTAATAGGGCGATCATCTCTGATAAACATAATAAATATCGTATGAAAAAAATACCTGAGAGCCAGGATACGACAACCCAAATTCAGATTTTATGATTGAAAGCCCGTAGGCGATCGGCGTAACCTCAAAGAATGATTACATGTACTGAGACCCTACGGTGGAGAAGCGCCGGAGTGAGAGGTGCGGGGGAACGGGATATCCCCGAGAAAAGACGCCAGCGACATTGTACGGTACAATTACCACATGCGAATATCCGACGACCGACCCCGCCGGGGATCGAGCCCGGATCGCCTTGGTGGAAGGATAGTGGTCTGACCACTCGGCCTTCTGGATCCGAGACCAAATCTGATATTTAAATGAATGGGAGAGTTTTAAAAAGAGGATTATTGAGGGGATGAAGATCTTAGTAACATTTATAATTGTGCTAATAATGGTAATATAAAGCCACTTCGTTTCCAATATGTTGCCAGAATACAATTTAAAAAATAGATTTACAGGAGTTAATTTTTCACTTTAGAACTGTGCCATAAAAAAAATGTATTGTGTTACTCTGCCTCACTTTTGACAAGGAATCACCTCACAAAGTTTTTAACATAAGTTACAAAACACCTGTATGTCGCCACATAAGGAATACAGGGCTTTTTCACTACATACGTCATGCGGTGCAAAACATGTGATGTGCACATGGGTGCTTGGTTATATGAAAATAAGCAGTTGTACTGCTACGAGACGTCTTGTTTGCCAACACGGTACAATTCACAAGGGATGACATAAAAAATTCAATTCCCGAGAGTTAGTTTGGTGATGTTTACCTGAGACTTTTGATGCACTAATACAAACAATACGGAACGATAAATCATCAGTGATTTATTTCTGCAATTTTTAATTTTTTTTTCGTCATATTTTAAGTATTATAATTATTCTGAAAGTACTTTGAATATGACCCACATTAAAATTGTACTATATGCATAACGTTCTTTGATTTCCTGTACTTAGAAAATGTGCATGCCAAAGTAGTTTAATACTACATGGACCGCAGTGTTTGGAATTCAAATTTCCTAGTTCGCGAGTTAATATTGTAACATTTTGTGGTTTATATTGTTGCAATATTATAGCCGTCTACTAATATAGTTCCTGCAATAAAATTGGTGTCAAATAAAAAAAATATTAAAAAGTTTTTTAAAGATTGTGACGTATGTCACAGTTAAAATACAATTTTCTTAGATTTTTTATTATAAAATCAGCTGACAAATGAGACGCTGTGCTTGCTTTGAGTATAGCTCCACGAACATCGTTCACAGGTTCCTCTGCATAAAGTGATTTTGCAGATCTAACAACACACCCCGGTGATTCTTGCACCCTTTATTCTCCTGTGACTCGAACGTCGTTTTCTGCCATGCGCGTCTTGAAACTTCTGACAGCGACAATGCCCTTCGTACACTCGTCAGTCGCACACTTTACATGCTGGTTGTTAACAAATAAATTGCAAAGAATTCGTAGCGGTTATGTTTTGGTTAACAATATTTGTAATAAACATTTCATTTTACAGTGAATCGCCAAAGACCTATAAGCCTTGAGACGAGTCTCATTTAACTCGACCTACAGAATACTACCAGCTTTTCCGTCTGTTATATTATCTACTTTTGAGAATTGTTAAGTCCGTGTCCAACTATTGCATCGATTGAGGGGGAATTTGTGTACTTGGATTTCCTACCTTGTTGTTGCATGAATGGCTGAGACACGACGAAGTTTCCTGGCGAGGAACGATGGCGATACCAGCTGGGCGGCCCTGTTTCCCGTCGACTTGGCTTCAAGAACTCGAGCAGAGAAATGACACGGGGCGCGTTTACTGCTGTTCACTACGCCTTCGCCAAATTGTTTGCTGGTGATGACGTCGATGCGTTAGGCGCTCATTGGCTTGGCGAAATCAGCTGTACTCCGTGCCGAAGACTGCCGAAGATTGCCGAAGCCAGAGGCTAGTTTGAATCCCCGCCTGTTTGCGGATTTGGCGAGCTACCTGACGTCATCTGACGGGAGCAACGCTCTCCAGGCTGCCAACTGCAGTGGTGTTTCTTGGTGTCACCGCATGTCCGTCTTGGCGCTGCGATTTCGACGACCTTCTCCAAGAACTTTCGAGATGTTTCTCATTGGTCAACAATCCAGGGGAGGTGGCAAGGACTGGTATAAATACTGGTGCCAGACGCAGGAAAGGCAGAGATAGCCGGGGCTTTGGGAGAGCTCAGGATTGCTTAAGTTATGTAATTGAATTTTATTTATTGACTGTTACTACGCCCGAGGAAGGTTCCATGTTGATAATGGGAATTAATAATTGCGGTTTAAAGAGAGTTGTTTCTATTTCTCGGGGCCGTAAAATGTTTGGTTGCTCGCTTGGTTTGTATAACTTCAGGGGGATGCTGGCTGTAGTATTTCAGATGGTATTATACCCATTTTGGGCGTGTCTTCGTGTTTTGGGGGCTAGTAACAGTATATAGTTTTTTGTATAGATTATTTATTGGTAAACTTGGAGTCAGTATATTCTCCAGACAAATGTAACTCTGGGATAAGTTAAATTATATTTTTATACTTTACTTGTTGAACTTGGGTTTTTTTCCAAATGGTACTAGGAATATATTTATATAACTGTTATAAATGTTTGTAAACGTTTACTTTGCCTTGGTGGCTGCTGTGTACCTGATTATTGTCTAGTAACGCGTAAAATTGAAACTTGTAATTAAAATAAAGGCATAGTTTATGACAAAAAAATTGAGAATATCGCCCATTTAAATAAATGGAAAAAACTTAATTCTTTAATACTTTATATATATATATATATATATATATATATATATATATATATATATATATATATATATGCACTCTTACCACTATCAAGCACGTGTGATTATTTATGTCTTCAATTTTCTTTTAGTATTGTAAACCCTAGAACTCAGGGTTACAGCCTCCGTAAGTATAATATTGAAATCGATAGCGATTTGTAGTAAGCAAAATTTAATATGTTATTTAGTTTCTTTATTCCTACAACAGTCAATATATTTTTAATTGAAATAGAATATTTAGTAAAGGCAAATGCATCATTTAGTAGCAAATCTTTAGCTACGTAATAATGAATTTTTATCAGTAGCTACAGAATGTAAATTACTTAAATTATACGTGTTACATATGTTCTAACAGGACTGAGAATGGTTAACAGTTATTGCATGTATCTCTTAACCGACATGTACGGATGGATTATGTAGACAAGCATGTATGTTTTATCCCAACCCTTAACCCGCTTTGTCCCACGTCGCGTCGCTTTCTTTTCCTCTGATGTTCTCCTCCCAGCTCTCATCTAAATTTTCTCTTTTTATTCTATCTTACATCATGACAACCTGGGTTTGATTCCCGTTCGAATAACTTTTTATTTTTTTTTTATTTTTAATTGTTATTTTTTTTTTCTCGAATTTTCGCGAACAGTTAAAACGTTTCAATTGGCTGGTACATTTTCTCGCCGTAATAACTAAATAATTGATATATAAATGTGTTCAAGACATTGGTGTTAAGAAGAGTCCTAAGATGTGACATTTTCACCAACTGAACAGATTGCGATTTAAGTAAACTAAGCACATTATGAGCCGGCAACAGTCATTCTTAGTGACCACGCGTTTTTGAGTAAAGAACTCGACAGTTGCGCTTAGAGTGCATTAAAAATTTAAAGGTGACAAAATAAGGCAGTTATAAAGCTATAGTTAACATAGTTGGCTGTGATATAGCTCTGTTTACCTTTACTTTCTTTTAAAATTGATACAAAATCTGTATATTTTCGTCGACTTCACAAATTAAACTGTAACGCAAAAAAAAAAAAAAAGCACGTTGAGACATTTTGCGCATCCCCTGTTAAAACATTGTGTATAAGTTCTTTGAACAGAAAACATAACACACATTTATACATACTTGATTATATACGTGCGAATTATTACTTCCCTAACCTGTGAACCAATCTCGAAACACTACAGTATACTTCATGTAGAATGTGTCTGGTCACGTGGCAATCTAGTGTCTCGCATTCTAGATAACGTGTGATTGACGGTGCAGGATGTAAATAGGCTTTTGTATCATATCTCTGATATAGGAGAGCCTAAGTACTGCTCGGGAACAGGTGTAGCCAGAATTCCACATGCTCGCCACAAGTTACGTTACCGCTATAAGAAATGTACAGTCATGGACACAAAAGGTGGGCCACTGACTTATATCAAAGTCCACGTAGGCAATCATCGGCTGTGTGTAAGCGGGAGCCTGGCATTTAAGCAACCTGCAGAACAACGAATAGCGGTGCGCTGGTACTGCGCTGGGTACAGGTTGTGTCGTAGGATTGTAACATCGCCCGTTCACACCTTCCTCAAGCAACCAGACACTGTATAATGGCTGAACCAGTGCATCACACAAACCGTTTAGTACCTGCAAAAGTAACACATGTCAATTAATAATATACGTTGGGAAGGCCCAGAAAGGAAAACAGGGATGGTAGTGTGTGTCTACATACATACATGCATATATATCACGTCATGACTGTATGCATCTTGGAGTATAGTCCGTAAAGATAATTCAGATTAAATAAACATGTTCAATCGAAGGGATATATTTTATCGTTTTGTTTAAATTTCAGGCAAAATACCTTTATAATGTTCAAAAACATAAACATACTAAATGTGTGACATTAGGACAGTTCAATAATGCATGTTAAATTTACAAATCAAATGTAACATTCGGTATGTTTTGTTTGTTGTTTATACATGCATTGAACATAACATGCCTGAAATTAAATCACTTGTCCATCTAATAAATGTGTATGTTTTGCATAACTATTATAAATTAATGTGAATGTCGATCCACTTCCCCTGAATCATAGATTGATAATTTGACGACAGGTTTAATTAAACGTGTTCTCAACAGAAGTAACGAATATCGATACTGTTACAAAGACGTGACATTTATAATAATGTGTTTGTAGGTATGGTACAGTTATCTCTTAAGTATTACAAACGTTATTCGTATAAATATGCTCAGTTATTTACACCAACGTAACAAATAAAAACATAACCAGGTTTTCTACGTCAAATTTTTTGCGGTTGTACACCAATTTCAAACATGAGGGAAGAAAATGTATTTGTAAAACACAGTAATGAAGTTACGAAAGTGCAACATTTTTCCAATAACCAGATAATAACAGGTACCGATATTGTATCTAAATATTAATATTCAATGCACGTGTATTCTCATGCTCACACTGCGAGCTGAAACTAATATATACGGTAATATTTAAGTGACAGTCGCGGTGACGTTATGGTCTGACAGCTCACTTACACCTTTACATATAAAAAATTGGCCGAACATTGGAGTGACCCAGTGGATTTTCTCGGAATGCTTCTATCCATTTTTGACAGTCCACTACTAATTCATTGTGACTTCATTTAACATCTTTTAAACACGAACAAATCGTGCAACATCATCACTGTAGCAATTCTTTACAATAAAACCTTCTGAAACAACCATCGAACAAAGTATTTTAGACACTAAACATCTCGCATCAAGCGCTAAACTTGATCCTGATTAGAGAATAATGTTGTGAGTTGTTGGTCCAGGTAGTCGCAAACGGTCACTTTCGACCCGTTTGACAGAAACAGTTGTCGTTCTCCCGTGTGAAACGACTGCACACGTGGTTCCTTCAATGGGTCCGAACATCGATTGTTACCCACAAAGCTCTCTAAGCAGCCACGTATTACATAAAATGAATATTGTCACAGCAAAGTGTCAGAAGAACGTGATGCAAGGATAAGATTTCCTCACATTTTCTTGTTATGTAGGTAATACCTGACTAGACAGTTCTGACTGACAAGTGATTAAAGTATTGATTATTAACACATACTACGTTGTGCATGAAGTGTAAGGTTATTATATCGTTTTATGTTGCTGTTCCCTCCGTTACTGAATGCAACCCCATATTTGACAACTGTCAGCTGTAATGTATAAACGCACAACTTGCTGCATGTTGCTACTGTCAACTATTTTGTATAACGCACAACGACGTGTTAATGAACGAGTGTAATGTCACAATATTCAAACTGCGTGAACGTGAATATGTCTGAACATCTGTATCGCAATCAATAGAACTAACATTGTCAAAATATTATTCTATGGTATTGTGATATTTAAAATATCTAATTGGTACGTAAATACCATTTGTATAATTCGCTACACTACGCGACAGTTCTATCTGGATACGTGAGCCATAAGAGCTAGTTAAACAAACTAGTGTTTTATTCACATAGCCTACGACCTACCGTTGTTGCGTACAATTCTCTCAAAATACTTCAGTATCGTTGCTGCCGAGGATTTGTATGTGCTTACCTTATAAACATTTAGTTACTTTCTACACGCACTAGTTGCAAAATAATGTATAACTGACAAAACAAAATATGAATCTTAAAAAATTTAGTTCTGTTAAAAAATCATAATACATACTTTTCTCAATTATCTATCATTCGTACTGATTTTGTAAGATTTGTTATTTTTAACTTAATATAAAACGGCTTGTTTAAATTTTTTTTTTTAGTTTTGTTGCCAAATATTTTACACTATATAAACTAAATTAAACTATTGTGCCTTTTCGCTGAAAACATTAACAGTCGCATTGGTGCCGGTGTAACATTATATCTTCCATCCCTATCGACATAATTTATACAATGATCCTAGCAGATTTCTTGCATTAAGCTAACTGTAGTTTATAAACGCTTATGTTTGATAATAATATTACGTTATTAGTTGTTACGTGTTTATATATTAATCATTAATTCATATGTTTTGTAAAATTTTAGTAATATATTTAATAATCAAAATTTTTAAATTTAATGGATAAATCTAGTAAAAAAACTGGTTACATAAATATGTAGAATTTCAGGTTTGTTTTTTTATCACATTTGTCACAGTTACCTGTCTAGAAATATGTAATTCTGTTTCGAAACTTAACAAATGATTCAGAAAAGTTACAGATTTATTCATTTGTGTGTTACAACGTAACTTTTAACAAATTTTAAAATATTAAATACGTAAATGGCTCAGATAACATTTACTGTTCTTGAACTCACATGATAGCCCGAAATACATCCATTCTATGCAGGAATTTTATTTACTCTCTGACGAAATACCGGCACCGAATGATTCTACATTAGTGCAGTGAACATGTCCACAAATTTGCGTACGAGTTAAGGTAGGGATATTTGTCTGCGCAAAACAACAACACACTTAACTGATATGCTGCACTTTAAAAATATAATTACATACGTTGCAATGCGCAATGGTCTGTTGTAATCATATTGATTACCACATGCAAGCTACGAATTGTTTCAACTTCAAAGCAGACTAGAAGAGTGGGATTTAATTTAATTCGCTTTGGTTAATCATCACAGTCAATAGTATCACGGCGTAGGCTAAAACCTAAATTAATCGAACGAGATGGACTGTAATTTATCTTCCAGCTCAGCACTAAATAAAATTAACCGCTGTGAATTTCCAGTGCACATTTACATTTGGCGGTTGTTCTTTCTTGATAAAGTATAGTTCAAAGAAAACTTACTGAGCTAAAGCAATAATTTTTTTTTTCATTTTGAAACATTTTTTGACAAAGTGTACGTTTGAACTTGTAGTAATTTTAAGTAGGGCCTAAGAGGACATTTTAGGATATGAACAATTTGTGTAACCTCTGATTTAAGATGTATTATTCATTAAAATAAAATCGCCAGTGCTTAAATATTGTATTAATAGTAAAAATCAGATCAATCTGTTTCGTAGTGAGAAACATAGTGAAACGTCGGGAAAAAAATTTAAAGTCATAAACATCAAATTAAATTTGAAACGCAGGGTATATTTTGGTTGTCATTTCGCGAAACTCTTCTTAATCTCTAGAGAACATAATTTGCTTTCATTAATATGAAAAATTAACATAAGGGAATATTTCTTTAAATACTGAAGTAGCAATTTTCAAAGTGTGTACGAAAATATGTTTTTCAGAATTTATTTTACCAAAATATTCAATACTCATTAAAATTATTTACTATTATACATTGTTACTAAAATATATAATTTGTCTATAAAATTTATTTAAGGTTTTTTAGAGCACAGTGCAAGATATGGTGCAACTTTTACAGTTAATCCGATTAAACTTGTGAAAATGCTTGAGATTTTTTTGTCACTAAACCTGAGTGTGACACATTAGGGCCTATTTATTGCAATTAATGAGTGGGTGACACGTGAGACAAGTCGAAGGAAGAATATTTCAACATATTGCTTATATCTTGAATTATCGTAGACATATGAACAAACAAACAATTGAAGAACACAGGGAGAGACAATGGTAACCCACTGTGTACTACAATTTAGTTATGCACATTTAAATATGAGATACAATTTGACAAATAAATTTAATTTAAATCGTAGTTATTTATAAATGTTGTGCTCCATTCTGGAGAAGAACTTTGAGCTGTTGTGTTTTTCGTGTTAAATTTGACCTTTTGAAGTTGGGCTACATAGCTTGAGCTACACAGGACAGTACTGCAGTATCATTGATTACGAGTGAGCGCTTCCGGTGGCGCCGAGGAAACTTCTATATGTTATTCTATGGTATATTATTTCTGGCCTTGTGCATGCATGGTGGCCGCTTGGCACGGCCGGTCGAGTTGGCTATCAGAATGGGTTTGCCTCGTCCACTGATTTTCAGGTCACGGCGGTGTTAAGGTGTAGGTTTCTGTTTTTATGTGTGTCCGCACTGGTCGGTAGCGGCGACCATGTGGAGGTAACGAAAGTAATTATGTAGTAACTTATTTGGTTCCTTTTTTAGTTACGTTTCGAAACCACTTTCTAAATTTCGTTTAACAAATTTGTAGTTGCCGTTTGGGATTTTTTGAAAGAATAACTAAGTAGGTTTTTTGACATGTTAGCTCGATTGTGACTTTAACGTCCCTACGTTAGGTAGTGTGACATAGCCTTAACGTAATGATGTGTGCATATTTATTAATTTGTTGTTAATGTATTTGTGGGTCCTTTCTAAGGGACTCGTGTCTTTATACCCCTAGGGTCCTAAGATGTATCTGTCTTACAGTCGTGATGCTCTTAGTTAATTACCTATGATTGTATAATAGTTGTAGGCTTAGAATTTGTTGGATTCATTTAACCACATTTATTTACTTGTTAAGTTATCGGTGCGTCGATGAAAAACATTATCCATAAATTTATTGAATGTTACGTTGGTAATCTTTTGGATGAGGATTTCTAGGTTTAAGGATTGTATTAATTTTGGTCGTTCGTGTTCATGGCTTGTCTGTCTCTCTAGAGACGTTCTCTTTAACGATGAATTGATTTGTGTAAATTCCTATTTAGAATTTTTTATGACGGTGGAATGGAAATTCTGTATTTGACTGAGAATCAACTGTAGAGTTCTATTTCACGACTTTAATTTCAAATTTGACACAACCTTAAAATGTTACGATATTCACGAATTTTCTCTATGGTATAGTCGATACATATTTTCAAATGGAAATGAAAATTTAAAGTTATGGTAAGAGATATAACATGTGCGCTCATATGTATATCGAGCAATAAATTTTTATTGTTTTGTGAATTTTGTTTTATTTGGGCATCCCCAGTATTTGTCATAGTGGTGAGAAGATCATTAAATATTTTGAGTAACCCCAATTATTTTTGTATTTATTTGTTTGTCATCCTGTTGTGGTTCTGTTGTGGTTCTGTTGTAGCACTCTTTGTTATAAACCTTTTAGAAGCCTGTGGTGCAGTTGTTTTAGCGACTACAGTAACCAACCAATAAAGTAATGAATTACACAATATTAAAAAATTCTTACATATATACGCATATGTGTGACTGTTTATTGGTTAAATAAACTACGAAAGTGTGGCCTGCAATAGAATCATAACCGCAGTGTGCTGCCATTTGTTGTCATACAGCTTACTCTCTTACTTCGGAATGTACAGTATTAGATTACCATTTTGTTCCTGCACAAAACTTAAATATTTAAAAAATTTGGGTTATCATTGTCTTTCCCTATGCCCTTTATTTGTGACCATAAGGAAAGCAACAACAATTTTATTTACACTGAAAACATTAACGTAATTATGTGTTTAAATATTTACAATAGGAAAGTTTTTAACAAATAGTAATAATACATATTTGGTAGTTACTTTTATTTTCCTTGTCATATCGGAAATTCAGTGACTAAATGTGTTATAAGTTGTAAAATGTAGAGGTGTTGTCCCAAATAGTGCACGATGTGGTAGAATGTAGAATGTAAATCTAAAAATTTTATGTCAAAAGCGTGCCATCTTTCATTACGTTATTACTAAAAAAGGTACGAGGTCACTCACAAACGCCAGATTCAAAAGTCGTTTTCACGGCCTCCGATAAGCATTCCTGCACTAAATATCTGAATACACAAACAGTCATATATAAGCCAACACAGACTCGTGACTTTAGTGGAGAATAGAGAGGGACTAAGTAATTATTTAGTGATCTCCATGATATTATCAGTCACCATGTAACCGTGATATTTTTAGCAAATATGTTTCAGAAATAACTATATTCCAGTATTTTTTTTGGCGATGTATTAATTGAATTCATAAAAATCTCTTCAATTATTACGCCTATGACTTACCGAAACTGAATACAAATTTTAGAGATATTAATTATTAAATCATTGTTTAGAAACATTTAATGATTTTCTCAGTAATGTTGAAATAAACTAAATATTTTTACGGAAGAAAAGGTTAGCACCGAGCAAAGGTGGAGAAACGAAAAATCACGTCACCTGTATTGTACGTAGGCGCGTACTGTGAGGGCGTAAACAAACTGCAATTATAAGCTGCTCTGCGCTGTCACTAGCTGAGTATTGTTGTAACTAAGTTGTGCAGTGTGGCGTGGAGGGTACCGAGGGATTTATTTATCCCCTCTTGCCACAACCCTCTTCTGGCCGCTGGTGGGGAGAGATCTAGGGCCTCGTGTCCCGCCAGCAGCCGCGGGGCGTGATTTATACTAAACAGTTACGCGTGGAAGTGACCCTCGTGAAATGTTAAAACCGTTCCTGGCCCCTGGTCGGTAGGCAGTGCGCCTGACAGTGAGATATAATCCCACTAGCGACGCGCGTACCACCGACACGTTGCGTTGTTTTTCATGCGGGGCAATGCATACCAGATGAAATAAAAATCCACGGCTTTTCGCTTCTCCGCCCTCGGCGTTTTCTGACTGATTCTTCATAGTTGCGTAACGTTACCCGCGATAAACCGCTGTATTTCACTGGTCTGCAAACTCGAGCTATCGTGAAAATTACCACGTCAACTCGAAACGCTACACACACGCGCGCACGCACACCAACACACACACACATATATGTATTTCAACTGAGAATACTATTATTAAATTAGAAGATTCGGTGAACAGGAGTTCCTTTACATTCATAATTTAATGATCAGGCAATCTCACGTCAGTGATTTTTCTGCGAGAACTGTTTTAGTGAAATACTAGTTTTCTTTAGTTACAAAACATCGTATAGGTATCATCATTCGTTCAATTTGAATTTATTACCCAGATAGATACAGAAAACGTTTGTTAGCAACATGTTTTGGGCAATGTTTGTGTGAGAACTAGCAGGTGGACTATGGACTTGACGTTGTACTGAGACATTATGCCCCCCTCTCCCCCAGGTTAAGAACTTAACTCACGCCAACAGTAATATGATGAAAGGAGTTCATATTTTAACTAAGGCATGAAAACTAAAAATCTAAAATGAATAAACGCAAAGACAATTTTTATAACACAGCATCATTGTAACACTAATTATTCTAACAACAGTTGTAAGGTAGTGATCACTTATTCACTTATTTGTAAATGAATTGTTTAAAAATTCAATGAACTGGAGATTACAACAGTTATTAAAGTAAATGCGGACTACCGTCTCGCAAATACAAAAATTATATTTGTTTTCACTAACCGCAGGTTTTTAATGTTTTCATAATTCAATAGAATACGAAAAGTGTTCACTCTCACACACACTTGTATAGACCTATTTAATACATCTTAGAAATTTTGGTACGTTGTTTCTGGTAGCTGCTGCTAAGGACTTGGTGTAATAGGCACATATATTATGACACTAATGATGTGTTTCCATGGCTGATTTGTTGGCCTAAAAATAAATAACATAAGGTCCCAAGGAAGCAGTAATGTATTACCGAGCGTGGTGGAGCAGTGGTATAACTCTCGCCTCATATTCGGGAGGAACCCGGTTCGATCCCCAGCTGCGGCCATCCTGATTTCGGTTTTCCAGGGTTTTCCGAAATCACTCCAGGTGAATACTGGGAATGTTCTTTAAACAGGCCATGACAGACTCCTACCCTCTCTCCCCCTTTCCACCTCTACCAAGGCCTTGTGCTGTTCAAGGGCACGTAAAAACCAAACCAAATAAATATAGTGTTCGTAGACTCCGTTTGTCAAATTCAGAAATGTCTATTCGCGTGACCCGACATTTATCTTGAGACATATTCCAACTCACCTCACGAAATACTGTATTATGCTTGTGCTTGCATAGTTTTCAAAACAAATAATATGTTTTTCAGAAAGGAAAGGAGTCGAGAAGAGTGACCATCATGGCTTCTCTGTGAGGTAACTGAAATGCTCTGTATTACCAACGTGTGTACAAGAAGTTGAATAAACATGGCACCTTGTCCTGAGGGAAGGTTAATAATACCTGCAAAGAACCAGCTAGTGCCAAGTTTAATTTGTATATAATGGTAAGAAATGCCATAGTTTCTACCGTCGTTTCTTCCGCTTATTTGAACCAACCACAGGATGATCTTTCCACCACCAAACAAATTTTTAGGGTCAATTCAAGCAAATACATTTCAAACTATTGTGTACTTTACTAGCCTTGACTTTTACTCCTATTATACGCTAGACGTGATCAGCATCAAATTCACTTCCACAGTTATGAATTATTGCGTGCCTACTTTAAAGAAAAGAAGCATGTCGTAGTCTTACTTGTGAAAATCTCAGTGATCTCTGATGATCCTTAAGGTGACCGTTTAGGTAAAAGTATTTTCCGCGTTCGAAGACTACGCATGCGGGAGCGGTAAGGGCGACACAGCAGGCGCATCACGCCTCATACTAGCCTCTAGGTGCAAGCCACTGAACTGACGTGTAGTATTCTCGCCGACAACTGTCACTTCTATGAGAGTTTCAGTGGTAACCCTATCAATTTAAGACGAATTAATTAAGACAAGGATATATTTCATCAAAAAATTCTGTGCCAAGATTTTCATACATAAAAAAAAGACCGCAAAAACTCTCATTTACGTCATATCCGGCAGCTACAAAATATACTTTAATGAGTAGTTGTGAACATGAAATGGGTATACACGTATGTAACGTTCTTTAAATCCTATTCCTAAGCAGACATTATTAATGTACGATGAGTAGGGCCCTGGCAGTTTACGCGAAAAGATTTCTGCCCCACTTTGTTTCAGTGTCTTATATGCACGCCTGCAGCTCAACTTCATGATCATTGGCAGAGTGTTTGTGTGCAGAGTCGTTATTCATTTGACTGTGACAATCAGTACTTGGATAACTGTGACACAACACGTCCGTGATTTGCGGGTTTAACCTCCACGCGCTGGGTGTTACGGCATCCAATCACTGACCACAAAGGTTGTGCACGTAAGGCACTGAAACAAAGTAATTCAAAAATCTATTCGCGAAAATTACCGGACTCTAACGATGAGCAGTGTTCGAGTAATCTGGTAAAGCCCGAAGCTCTGAACACCATTCGGCGGCCTAGGCGGACGGCCACCTTCTAGTGCGCCTTAAGTTTCCACGCTACAAAATACTCTTGTTTCTGTGGCGTCAGACATCACAACAGCAATAGGACTGCGTCTTCTCAAATATCTGCATACAGGTCTCACAAGTGTTTATGCAAATGTTGGTTGAATAGCGTCCGTAATACTACCAACGTTCTTGCAGGAGCATTTTAACCAGTGCACCAGTCGAGCCCATAACTAAATCCATGGTCGTCTTCCTTCCGCTAGTCGAGACTAGTGTACGTCATGTTTCCAGACTAGCTCTTGAGTATGTGGACATGGAAATGAGTTCCAGAATCTTTATACTAGCTTACATGCACCATAAGAATAGAAACGAAGACAGGCGATGTAGGACATATAAGCTATAGAGAATGTTTTTCATGTGATCGAACATATCAGGACATTTCCAAGTGATAATTCGTCACATACACGGAGCAGTGCCAACCAACCTTCCTTGCATAAGTGCTGATATATCTACAGAGAAACTAAAAATATGCCTGATAAATGTGTTTTCTACGAAAAAGTAATGTGTAAATAAGGGTGCCAAAATACACGTAAAACAGCTATCACACACGGACAATAGTAATTCCAAGGTGTGTGGTCAATCTGGAGAGCCCTGGATTGTCGCTGACTGCCTGAAGAAAAGAACAAATGACAGCAAACGAAACGTAACGGAAACCTTCTCTGAGCAAATTTCTGTTTTATTTTGTATCGTCATTTTTCTTTCGTCTAGTCTTGTGACTGTGAAGATCTTATCGTATCGACCAATGTTATGGGTTAGTTGGTCTCCATGCCTGTTAGTATCTGTGCTGTTTGATTGCGCTGTCCTAAGAATCTTTCATTGGATATAATTTATTTGTCTTTCGATGAACTTGGTTTTTATAAGAGTGCCTTTCTGACAAAAGGTAATTTTGGCTGGTTTTATTTTCTGTGAAACCTGGTGTACTGGGACAATATATTGCAACTAAGGTGAACGTCAACGAAAATACTAGAATTCATTTGTTCTTATTTTAAGAACCAGGCAACAAACTATTTTTGTGATGTACAGGTATGTAAAATGTATAAGTTTGCATAAAAACACTAACTTACACTGAAAAACAATAATAACTTACATTTTTAGTAAATTTAAATAATAATATAAAATAATATTTAAAGTATTTCAATAACTTCAGACAACTATGGAACTTTTACGTATTGCTTTGCAACTGCCCTTAATTTTTGTAAACTAAGATTTTGTTACATGGTAAAAACTATGACATTAAATGTTTTTATATAAAATAAATTGCTTATACTGTTAATATTTTAAAAGCTCTTGGTAATAAAATAAGAGATATTTTGTAGCCAAACGCCCTTCAATTAAATGCAGACGGTTTGACCCCTGTCACAACCTTAAGCAAGTAATGCATTTTTGAATTTTCATGTGGTCTGCATGCTCTGTATTCTGGCACAAAACTTATCGACAGTTAATTCTGGCTGTATGAATAATAAACTTAAAATAAATGTTTGAGATAGATTACTTTTTGTTCAGGTAACTTAAGGGCGCTGCCTCCACAGAGCTCTGGCGGAGAATGAATAGGGTTTTACGAGCTATATTATTTTCAGTGGTACTCGGCCACCTTTTTATGATATTACTTCCAGACGAAAACCATTTTCTGCGCTGAGAAAAGCAGAATACTGCTGCGAAAATAAAATTACAGAAAAGAAATTATGAATAGCCATTTTCACGTGTTTTGTGTATGTAAAAAATATTTTTTTTTGCCCACAATTTTCAGGGTATTGAAAATAATTGCCTACACGATCCATAACAATGTACACGGCACCAGACGAACAAAAAATTCAGTAGTGACATATATGTAACTTCAACCATTACTGAGCCAGGTGGAAAATCATGTAACCCGTAAAACCATATGCGTTATCCTGCCGTGGCTTCAATGTAGGCAGCACCCTTAAGGAAACATTGCTTGTCCCATTGAAATTTAAAATAAAAATAATCTGAAATCCTAAAGTTAATTTTCTTTTCTTTCTATGTGACATTTTTTTTTCTTAATTTGCGAAGTATGAAAGTCAGGCGGAAGATAAATTCCCGACTGACTGTGGCGTGAGCAGCGACATTCTCTCATCATGTTATGGTGGTAGGAATCCTTGAGTCATTCATGTTGGACTAAATTTGTTAGAAATTTCTGTGGTTTGAGGTATTTCGCATGTCCATCCAAAACACTTTTAATGTGCCGTGCCCCCTCATATGTATCTTTGGCATGAACACGAGTATTCAAATACAGAAATACAGGAAAAATATCTAGAAGAGTCTCCTTCTTCCAGTAGAAAAGGAGAACCACGAACAGTAAGTGATAACACTGAAAAATCACACTGCCGTAAATGAAAATAAGTTAAATTTCGGAGGTTCACATTAATGTATGCATTTTTACACATCCGCCAGTTTGGTTATTATAAGTGCATGTAAATATAAACCTTGGAACGTATTATTTATAAAAAGGTGCTCTACAATCTTAGGAGGAGTGCACATACTATGTTTACTCTCAGTGTTATCCGCGGCTTTATTTGTTTACGGCGCCTCTTAGCCTAGGCCATCCCGGCGCCCGGCCCCCATGGGCAAGGAGAGTGATGTAGCATTTGGCTACAGAAAGATAGCATATTTATTTTCTTTGTTTTAAAACTTCATGTGTATATAATCATTTCACATATGTCTAGCTCTTTGGATTCTCTTAATTCCAGATTTTCATGCATTTGGTTGACCCTTTAATTCCCAGCGTGTCCATATGGACACACTTATAGTACCCTACAAAAAAAAATTCAGGGAAATTTTTTGTGGAAACTTTTTATGTTGGTACCTTGTACTATGTGATTCAGCAGACATGTTAGTTTTTTTTTTCAGACGTAAACAGCTTTGTTTCGTTACTGTTGTAGTGATGTGTGACTCTGCTAAATAGTGAATATTTGTACAACTCAAAAATCGTGGAGGTTGACACAGAGTAAGTACCATATCATGTACAAAAATAATAATTGTTGTGAATGTAGTTATTGGAAATAAAACTTAAAAGCATGATGTTTTGAATTCTGCGGTTAAGACTCCGGTGTATTGTTATTTTCTTGTCTTTATTTGGTGTAAAATGTTGATGTGTCCATTCGGACACGATAGGCATTCATGTTAGCACTTTTCAGTAAATATTGGAAGTACAACCTTAAAACATATTCTTTTGAATTTTGAGGTTATAATTAATGTGTATAAAAATTGTATGGTATTTATTTGGTATGGAACGTTGATCTGTCCATTTGAACATTTTTCACTAAAGTACAGCAGTGAATCCAAACTAAGGATTTTTGTTACCTAATGGCAAACAGTGTTCTATCCATGTGTATAGGTTCTACATCAGACTTAACACTAAGAATTATTATTTAGTAAGATAATGGTTAAATTTCATAATCGTATACAAGAGTGCATGTTATTTATTTTTAAAATTTTTTTTGGCCGTTACGGGTGCACCGTAAAACGGGGTGAATAGAAACAGTAGGGTGAATAGAAACGAAATTAAAAATCTACTTTTCGCTAACAACTCTTCTGGAAAACGTGTATTTTTCAATGAAACTAGAATTTATTAGAAATTTGATCGTGCTTACATAAAAAAAATATCTACAAAAATATATTTACAATTAAAATTTTGGTTCTAAACTTTTGTTGCTATTCATCGCACTGTTTCTATCCACCCCGTTTTACGGTATTCTTTTTTACAACTTCTGGCATTGCACTGATTATTATTATTACAGGCATTGTAACAGCATCCTGCAGCCAAATGTTTCTGTCCAGGAGGCTTTGGACATCATATTTGCTGATGCTGAAAATGAGACGGGCCGGCTGATACAGTATATATCGCACCACCGGATCCATCCATTCTAACAGATGAAGACTCTGGTGATAAAGATACAGGAGGGATTGCAGACAATTTGAACCCTCGGCAACTAAGAGCACAAGCAGAAATACGATATAATGATGAGAGGGATGAAGAACCCAGCACTTTTCAACACCTTCCAACATCGTCAAAGAGAACATGGGTGCATGGGAACATGGAATCGTGTTTGAAAAATTTTCCTGAGCAGGACTGTAATAATTATAAGGACTTTTCAATTGTAGAACTGTTTCAATTATTTACTGATGATGATATAATTGAGTATTTTGTTCAGGAATCGAACAAATACACTATTTTCAAGAATTGTGAATATCCTTGTATTACTGGAAATGAAATTAGGTGTTTTATTGGAATTTTAATACTCAGTGGTTACAATAGTGTTCCCAATAAAATAAATTATTGGGAAAATCATAAAGACACCAGAAATGAGTTTGTGTGCAGTACAATGAGAAGAAATAGGTTTGAGCAAATCCTACGATTTTTGCACTGTGCAGACAACAATATGATTGATAATGACGACAAAATGTGGAAAATCAGACCCTTGATTGAAAAAAATACAAAGGAAATTCCTTGAACACTTCATCCTTCAACAGAACCTCTCATATGATGAATCAATGGTGAAGTATTACGGGAAACATTCATGCAAGCAATTTATTCGAGGGAAACCCACACGATTCGGGTATAAAGTGTGGAGTTTGACCACTGTTCTAGGATATCTAGTGAATTTTAGAATTTATCAAGGGAAATCTCCTCGCTCAAACTCAGACTATGAGAATTATTTTGGTAAGGCAGCTGCACCACTTGTTCAAATGATTGAAGACTTCACTGCAGAAGCAAAAGATTTGCCCTTCCACTTCTTCTTTGATAATCTGTTCACTGGGCTAAATGTTCTATCCTTTCTCAGAGATAAAGGATATGGAGGCACTGGCACAGTTAGAAACAATAGGATACCTACGTCTTGCCCAATGTCATCTAATAGTATTCTGCTAAAGAAAGAAGAGGACATTATGAATCAGCTATTGTCAAAGAGGATGGTGTTATTGTATCCAAGTGGGTCGATAACTCTGTAGTAGCCATTGCATCAAATTGTCTTGGTGTTGAACCACAGTCTATAAAAACTATATTCCCAGAAGGATAAACGTATCATTCAAGTACAACGCCCCTTTCTTATTGGAGAGTATAGTCAGAAAATGGGTGGTGTAGACCGCCTGGACCAAAATGTTGGTACATACAGGATAAACATCCGAAACAAAAAATGGTACTGGCCTCCGCTGTCATGGTTAATCGATGTGTGTGTCCATAATGCCTGGCAGCTGGCTAGAAATTCAGGAAAGAAGAATTCACATTTAGAGGCCAGGCGGGAAATTGTCCAGGTCTACTTGTCGAAGTTTGCAAACCCTTCCAAAGGTTTGGGAAGACCATCTACTTTATCAAGCAAATCAAGAATACCTGATGATGTCCGATTTGACAGCGTGAATCATCTCGTAAAAAAGTGTGAGAAAAAAATATGTGCTGGAGAAGGATGCCGATTGAAGACTTCTGCAGTTCGTATACAGTGTGAAAATGTGACGTGGGACTGTGTTCGGACTGTTTTGAAACATTTCATTTCAAATAAAATTGAGCTAAACTTACAGAAACTTCGTTTAGTGAATGATGAGCTTTGAATAAATATCTTGATGAATTAGGCTAAGTACATGCATTTAAAGTAAGGTAAAAGCACACCAATGTTTTCAAGTTCAGATTGATGATTTTTGCTCTCATAAGTGCCTAGCGTGTCCATTTGGACACGTGTAGTTTTAGCCGCATTAAGAGGAATATATTATTTTTATTATTTTTTTTGTGTTTGTTTAGTGTTTTTATAGTTTATATAATGAAAGGAACTGAAATCCGCAAAGAAAAATTTAATTCGGGCATTAAAGGGTTAATATTATTTTACAGTTTAATCTTCTTTGGATAGTTAGGGATAGTTATTGTATGCCTCTACCTAGGTTAACTAGATCAATTATTTTATTTATATGTTTTTATTTATGTTAGGAATCTTATCCTATAATTTTAATATTACTTATAATTTTTTATTTTAGATTGAATGTATATTTCCCATTTCTGTATTTATTTTGTATCCTCGTTGAGGATCGCGATTTATTCTTTTAATCTCTTACCCAGACGCCTGGATAGGCTTATTAATTGTTTATTTAGAGAATAGTCGAAGGTTTTTGGGGAATTTGAAGGTATTCTTGGCTTGGCTTCGGTAGAAACATGACGCGTTTTGCGCAATTTCGCTCTATGCTCTTAAAGCGAGCGCCATCCTAAATGTAGGACAGAATTTTGGAAAGCCAAGAGTAAGTTAAGAACATAGGAGGACAAATTAAGAGCTAATTTGTACAATTTTATTTTGAGTGAGCAAGAAATGCGGCCGACGACAGGGGCGCCTCGGCATGACGCCATTGCCGAACTATGTTCGCCGATTGGTATGACGTCGTTAAATTAATATTAACAGTAATGTTTTCTGCCTCGACGATACTTTAGGAGTATCTATTATTCTGTTTGCTACATCAGAACATTAAATTTTCGTCAGATCATGCAGAAGTTGATATCATGACTGTAGACTACCAAGTCCAGAAGTCCTGAGAGTATTTTTTTTTAAGAACCTTTTGCCTACCGCTGAAAATAGTTGGGGTTAGAACCGGGAACATGATTATTTATTTCAAAGATGTTTATGTACGCAGGGTGAAAGTAAACCAGTTAGAACAAACGCCAGCATAGAATTAAACTTGAAACATATATTTTCAAAGGCCTAAATTAATTCAATTAGCAATAATGATCTCGGTTAATTTATTATTATCATTCAAAACATATCCCTCATAAGTTAATGCTGTAAAGGATGCGTTAGTAGACTACCAGATTTGGTTCAAACTTATTTTATTACTTTCAGTTTTACATTCAATATCACTATAGCCTAATCAGCACTTTTTACTATTCAGTCGATAAATTTCCCTGTTTTCATAGTGATCCTGTTTAGTAATTATTATTCGAAGAGAGTTTTACCTTGACAAGTATAAAGGTGTTTCATGTTCAGTCATATGTCACAACACTGGTTATACACACAATAACTTTCACACCACATAATAATAAATACAAACATTAAAGTGATCACGCTCTAACACGCAGTGAACTTTAGCTAACAGTCAGTTGGAACCGTCCGAACCCTTTAAAGGAACACTGAACTGTACCTCCATCCACCTTCCAAAGGAAGACAAGAAGCTAGCGAGAGAGCCAAGGGCCACCTATCCCTGGTTCTCGCCCACTGGCCTGTCCCCCGACTGAGATCCTCAGCTCAGTCTCCTCTTGGTTTGAGTCGGGGCCCATCTTACCCCTAAGAGACTCACCAGACCTGCTCCCGGACACTTTCGCAGCCAACTCGTCGGCCTTTCTCAGAGGAAGGGTCCCAACTTACTTTAGTATTAGATACTCACGAAATGTTAGGCCACATGGGCATTAAGAAAACGTATGAGGCGTTGAGACGCAAATTCTTCTGAAAAAGAACGCAACTAATGGTTACTAAAGCATTACGTGCTTGTGAGCTATGTCAGAAATGTAAACATTGTCAAGAAAATTTGATGGGTGAGATACAACCTATTATACCTGAGAATCCTCTTGACTTAATTTGCGTTGATACATTTGGACTATTGCCGATGTCTAAGGCACGAGTTGCTAATGTATTTGCAGTTATGGACATCTTCACTAAATTTACGAAACGATACGCAACTGTACCAGCTAATTCTCGCAAAGTGCTCAGTAAGTTTAAGGATATTGTGAAAGAAGTTGGACAGCCTCGCTGTGATTCGTCAGACAATGTAACTCAATTCACAGGAAAAATCTGGCAAGAGGACACAAGAAAACTGAATATTTTACCCACAAGTACGGCAGTAAGACATCCACAAGGAAACCCAGTGGAAAGGCGTATGAAGACATTAGGTAACATTCTTCGTATAATTTGTCACTCGTCTCATCAAAGTTGGAAAGATAAACTACCTTTGGTTGAGATCGCTATGAATCATACTGTTCATGGATCCATTTCTGTAACCCCTTGGAAAGCACTGACAGGCCAACCATCGGAAGTTTTGATTCATCTAAACTACCCGTACCTCCGGAAACAGAAAGCAAGATGAGAGTTTCAGAAGCAGTTTTTCGTGAGAAAGTGAGAAAATGTAAATCACAAAGACTGATATTTGTTGCAGAAAAGAGGCAAAAATATGCCAAGGTGTCGAAAATCATCAATTTTAATGTGGGTTATCTGGTATTAGTAAAAAGTTCTCTTGTTAGAAATTTCTGGGATCACATTTCAAAAAGCTTTCACCTCTACATTCTGGACCTTTCCGTGTAGCAGATATAATTAATAAGAATGCTTATGAATTAGCTTGTCCTAAAACTGGAAAAAATTATTGGCAGTCATAATTTTGCAAGTTTAATGCCATATTTTGGTTCCGTTAATAGTGTAAATACTGTAATAATTCGTTATCAGCCTGAAGTATATAGCGAGGTTAAAGATTTTGTAATGTATTGCATATTCTTCTGAGAAACTTGAGTATAATGTTGTGGATATTTACACTTTATTTTATGAATGAGGAAATTGTACATTAATTGTAATATTGTTTCAAAAGTATGGTTTATAGGTGAAGTGTAGTTCCGTTATTTTGAAGCCATGCAATGTTCGTGCCTTACTCCCCAGTTCTGTGTCGAAGAAAGATATCCACGAAGAGTTTCGAAAAAGGAGAAACTGGACAAAGTATAGTATTGCTTTGATATAAAAGACTGATTTAATGGAAATGTACCAAAGAGAAACACATTTTGGCTGTAACGGAATAAAATGTAATGTGTCTAATAGATATTCACTGGACAAGCTGAAACAAGAAGAAAATAAAAGTTATGATTTGTTGCTAGGGAAGATGAAGTCCATGTCTGCAATTGGATTGCTTTCACAGTAGGTTTAACAACATTTTGGATTGGTGTGTCCTGGGACAGCTTCATTATGTCATCTCGTGAAATCGGAGATCGTCTCACAGCGCAACCTTCCTGGGAATGATTACACGGAGTGCTCTTGTAAATACAGTGTGCAAGGTTCCTCAGGCAGAACATTAAAAAGTGCTGGGTTTCTCTCCTTCAAGGACAGCCAACAGAGTTGCAGCTTTTTGGATCCAGCATCAACACTTCAAGTGAATGCACATGTGTTACTGTGTTTAACTTTTTGTTTCTAATGTCTAGTTTTATTGTTTGCAAATAAAAAAAGTTGAAAAGGAAATATTACATGACAAATAATAACTTTAAATATTATATCAAAGATATTGTGTAATTTAGAGTAAGTTTCAAAGAAATTTTAAATTTTAACGAAACATTTTTTTTTTAATTTCAATTTTGTGCTACAAGCTAACCATAATTATAATTTATCGGCGCTTTCTGTAACGTTTGTAAATTCGAAATTTGTCGTAGATATTTATGTGATGTAATTTGAAAGCTATAACTTCAATTTTATTTATTACTTGAAAGCTTGTTTAAAAAAAAATACTTATTTCATAGCTTCATTTCAGATCACATTGGTATGTAAACATTTCTCTTTGGTTTAGGTAATCTATGGTTGTAATATCGTTCGGAAGTTTTTGAGAAGAAGTAAATTTAAAAACCTGAAAAATGTTGTCAAATATTGAATTTTGGATTTATAGAGTTGTAAAATGGCATGTAAGCTGGAAGAGAAGCTGTAAACATCTCAGTCATTATTGATGTGAGATAAGTACGTCTTATTCTAAATTATTTATTGTGTTTCAGCAGCTAACAGATAACTGTTTTTTTTTTTTTTGCTTTGATCTATGTTTTCCAAATTTTACCCGATACAACGAAGTTAAAATGAAGAGAATCTCATTAGCTCTACTAAATTTATGTAACAGTTAGACCGCGGCATTAAACATGAACCTTTTTTATGTAAACACCTAGAGATGTTACAGGTATGTGCTGCTTTCTCAAATGGTGGTATATTCAGTCAACTTTCTCAGTCACCTATAGCTCATACAATTGCACGCAAACCAATTAAATTCAAAACTTTTTTTAACAGTTTATGACACTAAATGCAAAATTATTATGATGTGATAAAATGTTAACCTTTTTATTGGGTTGGGTCAGGAGTTAAGGTTGAAAGCTTAAACCCTCAAAACCCCTCTTGGGTTCGCGGATGTTCTACAAACGTACTAGTAAAATATCTAAGAGCTGTTATCAAATACGAAGAGCGGCACCTGTTAAATGTTTAGGAGATAATCACGCGAGCATCATGCGACCCAAGAAATCCCTCGCGACGCCGGCCACAGGCGGTTAACATTGCGATCCTGAGAAGGGACAAAAGGTTTCCCCCCGCAGTTTCTGCCCCGTTGCTTCCGGGCCAATCCCAGATTTAATTTCCACTGGGACTCTGGATTCAACCCCATCCTCCCTCGTCCCCCGCACGTGCCACAAGCCGCAGCAGATGAAAGAATTAAATATTAAAACAAGTTAGTTTAGACGTCCTGGTCGTGGGGGTGCAGAGCCGGCAACGCCAATCTGAAGCGGACGAAAGGAGAAACTGGGTAATCCTCGCAGTTTGTCCGCTTCGCTGGCGAAATGCAAACTAAGCAACAGCTGACATCTAATATTTGAAGCGCTCCGAGAGATGTGTACTTACTCATAAAAGCAGAATGATACTTCCCGTATAAATTTAATCCTTAAGGGACGTCCCTACTTGTGCTTGATAAAAGCAAGATGTGATTGTTATTTCTTGGCCTAAAATGCGTGAAAATGGATAACGGTTATTTAAAATTTAAACGTTATTTTGGAATAAAATGTATTTGAAATTTAATGGGGAAACTCCAGTTACGTTATGACATTTGGTGTATTGGTGTACCTCTTTAATTTTCTTAAGTATTGTTGTAGTGCTTGTAGGTGCCAATCATGTGTAACAGTCCTAAGTGGAATATTTATTAATTACTTTCAACAGGATCAAATAACGTAACAGTATAATCAGACTTATAACTTCAGAAAATCAATTAATGCATACAGTATTTCATAAATAATTTAATGTTTTCGTAAATTAATCTGAAACCAGAACTACGGCGATAAATGCATACGTACAAAGCGGCGGCTGTGCCCCACCTTACGGTACGCTACATTTAAGGATGTAAAACAAATTTAGTTTAATATAGTTTTAGTTGAGTACGTTTTTGTAGGAAGTTACTGAACAAGTTATATTTACAAAATGATATAGAATAAATATAAAATATATGTGAAAACAGTAGACATAGTAATTATTTTTTCTCGTCTGTTGTGGCTCGTGGTCTATTTGTAAGCCAATGTCCGCATTCTTCAGATATCACATTAAAAACGTAAGGAAGATGAAAACAGTAGAAAAGCGACATTAAACAAATATTCACCATATGTGCACTGAGAAAATATACTTGTATATTATAAAGTATTAAAAATAATTATTACTTATATTTATTAAGGAATGTCATTGTACGTAGTAGGGTGTTTTTATTAGTTGTATTTATTGCATGAATACTCATTTACAGATTAATAAACGATTTACATTCATAATATTTCAAGATCCTTCTTAAAAATTTTATAACAGAAAAGCATACCTAAATTATGCAAGTATTTGGACATGTTCAAAAGACGGCTTGATGAGTACGAAGGTCCTCATTGAAGTAATTCTTAGTTAACAGGAAAGTGTACGAGTTTATTTTGTTATTTTCACGAAAAAACTTATTTTTTTCTCAAATAAATTTAGGTTTTTGATTTGAACATGATGTAAATGTTAATATATTCATACTATAAGGATATAAGTTGAGAAATTTAGAACAAATGCCTACAGGAATACTGTAGTTCGCAAATTGTACCTACTAGTTAAAAAAGCAGCACTCTAATAAGAAACACGATTTATTAGACGTTAAAACGGCCTAAAACTGCTTTTCCTTACTAATGTATGTGATCAACTACGAAACCAATTAAGAAAATACAAACATAGAAACGTGTTTTGGATCTTTGCCCCTACTTACCGCGACTATTTCTACACAGGCATCACTTAAAACATATAAGAATGTGAATAACTGTAAAGCTCTCTGCATGCCAGTTAAGTAGCTTGCGCCTAGTGGTAAATCTACATAATTTACTTATGTCAACTAATTACACCCTTACCATAACATCGATTTTTATTCACTCACACAAACGTAGGCTATTTAGTGTGCCAACTTAATTGAAAACGTACAAATAAACGTTCTACTACTTCATTTTACGTATTTTTAAGTTATTTTTGTGAGTAATTGTTTTAATTTTTGAGCACGCAAAATAGTTGTTAGTAATATATCCATTGTATGTGTTGATAACGAATTTGAATGAATAAAAACAACTTATATTTACAGTCACCAGACATTTGGACGACGAAAGTACAGTAATCATTGTATTCGCAATGGCATTTCAAGTGGTTATATCGGATTTTAACGATAATCTTATAAATTTTAAGCATCTGTTGTGAAATACAAATGCAGTTCAGAATAGCAGAAAATTTCCCGTCATTCAACAAGAATATCGCTATAGATAATACACAGATCGTCTCTGACTTTCTTGTGAATTCTCTCTGACAATGAAAATTGTAACATTTAGAGGACAGAAACAGATACAAAAAAAGAGACAAAAGAATCACACTTTATTTGAAACCGAACCGAAAACGTTCATGGCTAGAGTTACTAAAATCGTGGTAACTGGATTCGAGCCAGCATAGAACATCTCCAGTGCGGGGCTTACGCTAGGGTTTTCAGTCGCATGCTAGTAGTGTTTGTTAGGCCATGCAGAAACGTTCTTGTCATTTGTAATGTAAAATACTGGGAAACCGAACGATAAAACAATCACTTTGTCCTGAAAAAAAAAATAATACTAGTCTTCCAAATCGCATGCGACTGTAAACTCGAGCATACGGCCCGGGGCCCTATATACACTAAACTAACTGGTTTTTACGTGCAGGACCTTTGAGGTACAACTACGTATGTGTAAAAACAAAAGAATAACAGACCGGAAGCTGGTGTTCACTCACTAAAATTTAGAGGAAGTTAGGAGGCGACTTGAAAATGTGGAAAGTAAAGAGCCAGGTTGCAATAGCACTGGTAACAAATGAGTGAACATTGAGGGAAAGCCTTACAGCGGTAAGCATTCAGTTTCATTGTTAAATACCAATACAATGACCGTATGCACTAACGCCATGACTACAATATGGCCAGAATTTTTGTATGCGATAACGACAGTCTTCTTGGGTGAAATAATGCCAATTATAATTTTACAAAATAACTGTCAGGGGTACAAATTATTGTATTCCGTCGGTCAAACTATCGTATAATAAATAAATTTAAGGGGAATAATGTTTTCAGATATTAATTATGAACATTTATATATATTTTTTAATATTGAAATTAAACTCCACGAATTCAAAATTAACTACTCCAGACGTTATTCTACTAACTGTATTCACGATTCTGTAAATTCCCCGAATTTTTATTGTTATTAGCCCTGCTTAATAACAGCGAATATTATAGAAAAAATATTTTCTGAAAACCATACAACTTGTTATTTTAACTGATGTGCATTTTATAATATACTAGCCGGCCGGCTGCGGCGTTGCCCGCGTGAAATTATGTAATATAAACAGTAACTCTGGATAAAATATGTGATGAAGGCTTTTAACAGCTAGCGTACTCAATAACAGTGAACTATAATTAACTGTCTTAGCTCAGTGTAAAGATCGCGCGCAATATGCTCGTACGATATCATAGTAATTCCCATCGCAAAGTCTTGCACGGGATACGAACTCGTATCCCCACCTTTTCCACACCACAAACTTTGTACAATACGTAAGTGAACGTTAAAGGAATGCCGTAAAAATTCTTTCGTATGTAGTGGCTACAGTCCAAAGAGATTTTATTTATGAGTAGGTTGGCAAAAATAAACGACTGTTGAATAATTTCTCCGTGATCGTTCTCTTTTTTCGGGAGACTGTAACATTTTACTGCTTTTCACCTACTTAATTTTCGAACATCATAAAAACCTGAATTTCATTTGTAGGTATTTACATAAGCTTCATTCTTATCAAAAAATCATCTCCATATCTCAACGGGTATAAGCGGTACAGATAATTATTTGAAATCACATTTAATTTTTTTAACAGCTTACAAGGACGAATTTCGAAAAATCCTGGAATTACTTTTTTTTATATTTACGTAGGATTTATTTTAAAGCAAAAACTTCCTCTAGTTTAGGAGATAAGTGGGTTTAGTTTTAAAAAAAAACACGTTTTGTTTTAATGAGCTTTCAAGGACGAATTTCGAAAAATTGTAAAACAACGATTTAGATCATTACTTAAGTATCATTTTATAGAATAAATAACCTGACTTACTGAAATGGTTTAGGAGAAATTAAGGATTAATGAA
The DNA here is from genome assembly GCA_003012365.1 of Medauroidea extradentata. Taxonomy (NCBI): domain Eukaryota; kingdom Metazoa; phylum Arthropoda; class Insecta; order Phasmatodea; family Phasmatidae; genus Medauroidea; species Medauroidea extradentata. Next base: position 41,946 of record PNEQ01084209.1, on the reverse strand, counting down.
AAACACATTTTACGGCTTTTCACCACCTTAATTTTCGAATTTCGCAAAATCTAAAAATTTGCGAATATGCATTTCTTTAGGCAATATTATGAAGTTAAAAAATTTATAATAGCATTCCTGGTTAATGAGATATCAAGGATTCTTTTAAAACACTTTTCATCCCTTTTCACCCCCTTATTTATTGAATTTCGAAAAATCCTTTCTTAGTGGGTGCCTACGGGGCAAGTGGAAGCTTCCCTCAAAATTTCATTGTTCTAGGTCCAGCGGTTTGGGCTGTGCGTTGATGAGTGTGTGAGTGAGTGAGTGTGTCAGAACACTTCATTTTATATATTAAGATAATGGTATGTGGCGTTAATTTAGCCTATATGGATGCAATGTCTTTCTTATGTTCTTTCTGCTAATCGACTTTTTTTCTCTAGCAAATCAATAAGTACAAGTTAGTTTTAAGACCTTGGTTGTTTTTTATGAATGCTGTTCTCTACATTCAATAAACGATTTTGTAGTGTCTACCATATTGTTATTGGGTAGGCCTAAGTGTATTATTATGTGATCACTCAAACAGTTTGGAGGACACTGTAACATATTTATTGGTCACTACAAAAATATTTGGTGATGCCTGTATTGATAAAATATTTTGTAGCGACAACAAACCCGTTTTTCTGTAAATATTTCCTTAATTTGTATAAAAAGGTATACAAACTTAACTGCAATTTTTAGAAATCACAGACGAGGATTAGAACTTAAGTAATTTAAAACGTAGTTTCTCGGTCATTCTATTGTAGATTTATTAGCATAGCATATTTGTATTTCATCACTGTTACATTTCAGTAGAAGACGAGATAGGTCACCCTCGCTGTGGCACTGCATAACTTACTGGTTAACAAAACGAAAAGCACAGATATCGCACATGAAAATACAACCACATCATCACCGAATAACTTCACTTCTTCAACAGAAGTATCAAAAAACCAGTTGAATTAATACCTGCGCACCAGCAAGTACACTCATGTACCACCCTTCAAAACTCTGGGTAGAACAAGTTCCAAGGTTTGAAGGAAGAACAGGTAAAAATCCAATAAACTTCTTGATAAAGTTTGAAGAACACGCTAATTTGTTTAGCCTAACTGATGGGGATATGTTGCGATGTTTGAATTTGGATTTAAGTTCAACTGCTTATTATTGTTGGGAGCTCATCCGACCTAATGCAAGCACATACTCTGATTTGAAAACTAAATTTATTGAACATTTCTGGAGCAAAAATATACAAGGGAAGTTAAGAGCTCATTACATACCGAAAGATTTACTCCTGGTTGCGAAAAACATTTGGAAACACATTTATCACAGATGTATGAAAAGTCGAGGCACTTAGATCCACCAATCAGCACATAGGAATTTATTGAGATGGTATTACGTCAGCTTCCGTATCGGTATCAGCCTCACTGGTCAGGACATCTCTTCAGCGACTTGTCTGCATTCAGAGAGGCTTTATTAGCTTTTGAGAATACTGACAAACTACAACGTCTCCAGTTCTATAAGGAACATGACTGAACGGGTAGCGCAGACAGTTCTCCACCATTGTACCCACCAGAAACAGATCGTGTATATAAAGGTGCAAATAAACACAGTAACCATGCTCATGTTCAGTTTTACCATACTGAACCATATCGGTGTAGTCCTCAGGTTAACTGTACTGGAAATCCCACTTAGTTTCGAGGCAGGAAATGCTATTCGCGGGTCGACTACAGAAACAGCTATTATCAGAATAAAAGATGGAATAGTTCGAGAAACAAATATGGAAAACAAAAATGTTACAGTGATGAAAGGAATGAAAGAAATGAGGACGAGCAGCAAAGACATGTGCAGAACAGCTATAAACATCCAGTGAAAGTCGTACTGAAACTAGTAGCTGTAACACTGATGAGACTACTAGCACATTAAATGGTGGTTTGCACGAACTTGGAGAAAGTAGAAAACAAAGGGAAAGTGTAAATGACAGTACAAACTTCCAGCCATAAACGCGCCAAGGAATAAGCTCTAATGATTACTTATGCATGAAAACGGATATTTCACAAAGCAAACTCCCCTGGATCCTCGTACTCAACCATTTCTTCCTGCAAATTTGCATGGTTCTTGGAATAACCATGATAATTTTTACCATACCAGCGAAATATACAATCGAATGTTGAACTAGAGGAGGTCAGTGAGACACGGGACCGATCACTCACCCGTCAGGCAATTTGCTACCCAAGAGATCCCGTTGACATTAATTTTAATCTACATGACAAAATAGCAGAGCCACCTACTTCAACTGAAAAAAATATTTCATACAGTTATGCTAGGAGAAACCGATCGAGAATTTTTGTCGACAGAGCAAGACGAGGAAATAGTAAATTTGCAAGAAACTTTATGTCCTGAATTAGTGTTAAAATTTGTAGATTACAAGTTCCTGTTTTAATAGATAGCGGCGCAGAGATAAGCAGCATTTCGGAAGAATTTTGCAAAGCTATTTTAGCTACATATTTTAAATTATCTATTTATCCAGTGCCAAGCCATATAATTATTGGTGCTACTTCAAAAACTAGTCCTCTTGTTTGCCAACAAGTCTTACTCTCTGTAGAAGGACTAGGTAAAAATAAGAATGCTCCAGCATTAGTCATTACGGGACTGAGTAAACCAGTTATCCTGGGAGCGGATTTTCTAACAAGGTATAAAATCAGATTGGAGTTTGGTGGATGGATAGTCAGCACGCATGAAAATACTAATGAAACAGTCTCCTTCACCTGAAGTATGGAACTTATCAGACAGTTTTGTAAATTTGATTAAACCAAGTCTTTGTGAGTTACACCATCACCTTAACGATACTGAAACTACAACACCTGAGAATATATATCAGGCAGTAGCAAACATTGAATTAATTAACAGCGAAGAAAAGTGCATGTTAGAGAGATTATTATTTTCACACAGCTCCACTTTTTCAGAACGTCCAGGAAGGAATAAATTTTTCAAATCTGAAATTAAAGTAGTACCTGGAGCATTATTTAATTCCGAATCTTATCCCATTCCAGCGAAATATTTACAAGAAGCCGAAGAGTACATCAATCTTAAGCTCTCTCGGGATATAATAAAGCACGCGTCCAGCCCATTTACGAACCCAATGGTGTGCGTCAGAAAGAAAGATGGATCGGTACGTTTATGTCTTGATGCAAAAAAGTTGAATGAAATTACAGTTAAATCCAAAGAAAGTCCACGTGCGACAGAAGAACTATTAAGATTATATCGAGGCGTTAAATTCATAACAACAATATTGACCTTACGCAACGCTACTGACAAATATCCCTAATGGAAGTATCGAAACAATATACTGGTTTTCTGTTTCGAAATAAACAATATTTATTTCAAGTACTTCCTTTTGGCCTGTACAATGCGGTAGCACAATTCACGCAGTGCATGAATCTCGTTTTAGGTGAAGACTGACAAGAATTCGCAAGATCTTAAGTGGACGATATTTTAATTACCTCAGAAACATTTTAAGAACATTTACAACATCTGAATACTGTGCTAACTAAATTACGAAACTTTGGAACGATAGTGAAGTTGAAGAAAACAATGTATTGTAGGGAAGAGGTATCTTTTCTTGGCCATATTCTTACGCCTGCAGGCATTCGTACAGCGCCAGATAAACTGGTGGTCATAAAACATTTTCTTACACCACGAAACGCTAAGCAGTTGAGAACCTTCCTTGAGATAGTAGGTTTCTATAGCAATTATTCGGACAAGGTTGCCAGTACTACGCTAACATTGTTTGAACTACTGAGAAAGGAAGTTTCTTGGGAATGGAATGACGAACGACAGCAAGCATTCGTGGCTGTAAAACCGTTGTTTTTGCAGGAGCATGTTATTAACCATCCTAAACAAGGTGTTCCTTATTACTTATATACTGATGCATCAGCTTATGCCCTGGGAGCTAAGTTAACTCAGACGAAGCAGGGGTAGAAAAGACAGTTGCCATGGCTAGTCGAACGTTAAGTAAATCAGAGAAAAATTATTCGGTCACTGAAAAGGAAATGCTTGGTATTGTATGGGCTCTGACCAAATACAGAAATTTACTGTTTGGAGAAAAGATCAAGCTTCAAACGGATCATCAAGCTCTTTTAAGCCTAAGAATTGGCAGGATTTTCAGCAGTCGTTTAACCAGATGGTCTTTACTAGTGCAAGAATTTGATTTGGAGTATCACCACATTAAGGGCGCTAATAACATCGCAGCTGACTATTTAAGCAGAATTCCCGACGTCGAGTTTGGTCAGTGCAGTAAGAAGCCAAATGAATTTATAGTAGCTCAAATAAAGAAGTCGCAAGCTACAACAGTCAACAGTGCACAGTTCCAAAATCTCTTGGCAGATTTAATCGCACATTTACTGACCAAATGAGACTGAACTTGAAGATCATTGAAGAGATTTGGACGAACGATTTTTGGGTTAACAAAGAAACAGCTGGTGACGGTGGCCTATTAATTTGCCGATTTAAATGGTGTTGAACACATATTTAACCACGGCAAAGAAATGGCAGGTAATGATTGGATTTCTGACTTTTGCAAGACACGATTTGGTTCTTTGTGCTCATGAGAAGTTTATCGTAGGTAGAATTATTGGTTTCAATAAGGTACAGTGCGAAGGGTTTTTCAACAATTTGATGAAATGCTGCAATGAAAAAAGTTTCTGCCTCACAGAAATGTTAATATGGACGAAACGGGGATGTCTACTGTCCCAAACAAGATGCCAAAGGTTTTGTCTTCAAAAGGTAAGAAAACTGTGTCTAAAATTGTCTCTTGCGAGCGAGGGCAAACAGTTACGGCGGTCTGCTGCGTGAGTGTTACTGGCGTCTACATACCTCCAGCTCTTATCTTTCTCCGAAAACGTATGAAGCCAGAACTCTTTGACAATGCACCTTCAACTTCTTACATTACAGAAGCTGGCAAGTTTGCGGTAGACAATACTGGGAAATCTAAAACACAAATACAAGTTGCTGGATTGTTCATGGCTGCATACACAAGAGTAGCTACACTTGATAAGGCTGAACTTGACAAGGCTGAAAACGTTTTCCGTTCAACTATAATCCAGCCATTCAACACAGACCCGTGAACAAGAAAGAAGATAATCAGACCTTCCGGCAGAGTATCGCAAACAAAGCTTCCACTGAACCTTTACAATTGTCAACTACAACTGCTGTTTTCGATGTAGAACATATTAACCAGCAGGTGGTTAATAATGATGTCCGTGTGATGCTGCCAGCTCTAAGTTTACCAACGCCTCATCAACAACTGACCATCCCGTAACAAATAGACTTACATCTACAACTGCAACGCAGATTAATGTTGGAATATTCATCCGCTGCCAAATGTACAGTTGTAAAAACATGAAAAACCACTTTAAAAATAATTAGAAATTTTACCTGCTTTTGCTTTAAAAAATACACTTGTTGATAAGTTAAAGAAAGCAGCAGATGAAGAAATGCTAAAAAAGATAGACTGGAGAGGAAGAAATGATTAAAGAAACAAACTGATATTTCAAGACCACCGAAGTCTTTTAGTTCCATTTAAAAGAAAATACCTTAATATCAAGTTCTTCCTGCTTCTGAAAAAAAAACCCTTAGATGTATGAAGAACCGATTACTGAAGACTGGATTCAGTGTAACGCCTGCTCGAAGAGGTGGCATGAAGATTGCACAAGTTTAGAAGGAACAAGTGTGTTTGTTTGTGACTATTGTTAGTGCATACTCTTACCCGAACCTAAGTGCGTTGTTTGCTGTAAATAGGCATATACACTTTAGACGATTTCCTTGGATTACAGTTCAGTGTTAAAATGTTCTTGATTGTGCAGAGAATAGTTCACAACGTGTACGTATTGTAAAATTATAGTAGATAATTTTGCTTGTCTACAAAACGAATAAGTGCGTACTCTTATTACCCGTCATTACCACACTACTTCAATGGTTATAATTAGAAATTCTAAAACCGATGTATACTGATGACAGAATATTTGTGATATGAAAGAAATTAATTAATCAGAAATAAATCATCACATACAGAACATCGTGTTTCTACAGTCTGAGTTTTGAACTATTTTAGCTCACTCACTGCTGTAGTCAAAGTTAGAATTAATAATGTAGAACATATTTATATATATGTACATATAATGTGTATATATACCTATATATAATTTTCCGCTTACCAAGTCCGGATGGTGCGGGATATTCTTTGATACATAATACGATTATGATATAAAAATTATGTACCAATAATGTATACTGTTCATTGCCTACATGTCAGTTAACCACCATGATAAACAGATTATATTCTGTATACACTGGCAGGAACCTGTTTATTTGGTAGGCGCCCTTTTTTTCTGGCGGCTGTCTACTCAGATCCCGAGCAAAGTAGATCTGACTAGATACGACAATGAGGTCGAGTTTAATATTACGAGATTTCAAACGGAGGTAGACCGTACTTGCACAAAGTTTTAAACGGATTAAAAGTAATTTTAACTCTTTTGAGTAGATCAAGTGCGGTTTTCGCAAGCGCATACAGTTACGACAAATACAATAAAGAATATACTTATCGCTATGAAAAACAAGTGCCACGATTATAAAAGAGCACAACCGCTTAAAGCACGTAATAACGCCTAAAGATTAACGTAGTCAAGGTTTTAAACCGTTCAGGAATTTACCAGCCACAAATATAAATGTGTTGCAGTGTGTTGGGGAATGCGTTTTTAAGTATCTTTCCTACATGTGCCCACTACGCTTATATCCGAATAGATAGCACACTTGAGATGAGTAACAAATGTCGATGTTAAGACCCCAAACATATTGAAACAGTCAAAGTCTTACAACTCAGCCAAATACAGCATATTCAAAATGCCACCTTAAAATATATAAAAAAAAACAATATATGGAAAACTTAGACTATAACTGTGCACTGAAGTTTCGTACAAATTTTTTCTATCAACTAAAGTAAGTGTCAAACGTTTAAGGCGCCCGCCTACTAGCCGTGTGTTCGGCTAAGTGAGGCACGGATCAAAGGGCAATGTTGACGGGCTTCTCTGATTTGGTATCACCTCTACCGGCGCAAGACATTTAAATGGCGTGCAGAAGTATCGTAGATCACTCGCATGACAGGCAATTTCAGAGGTGACCGCATCTTTTTATTGGTGAACAGTTTAGATCAAAGTCCATTGCATGTTACTAGAGTAGTTTCGGATGAACCATCAAAGTACTTTTTTCAGATACAAGAGGTTGAAGAAGCTGTTTTAAACAATTTTAAAATGGTCCAAAAACATATTTTTTTAAATTGACGCGAGGCTTTGAAACAACCTTTCTGTCATCATTTAAAGTGTGTTTTACTTTCGTACGTTGGCACAATATGCATAGCTTCTTAAGAAGAAATGTGTTTACGTACACCCAGCAACGCATTATACGTGCGTGTTAGAATGCGTCCTTAATTACTCATATTAAAACCGATTCTATGAATGCTTTAATGGTTATTATGTTTTTGACGTTTGTTTACGATGCGGCATTTGACGAGTGCGTCAAGGTCGCTTTTATAGAACCTTCGCTTCTGCGTCTTAAACGTGCAAGGCAAACAGTGTCCTTAGTGTATAGGAAAATGTCACCAAGAATTATTACTATAGGTACGACGTGGTATAGGCTACGCCGACAAGCTGGGTATACGTACATTGTGAAACTGATTTGGATCCCTAATTTCTCGTGCACTGTGGTATATTGTGTTTAATTCATGTATCAAATTGCTTCCTTGACCTTTCGGTGCCTTTTGAAGTCAACGACACGCCACGTCATCGCCAATGTCAGTTAAGCGCTATGTGAAACTCGGCAGTTGCCTCTAATTCAGTTGCTCAGGAGTGTACTGAATCAAACATACAAATTATTCATATAACGTTATGCTGATAAATGTGTGTATCATTTTCTGCACGTACGTTTATGTACAATTGACACACATGTGTGATACTCATATCATAAATGTTCATGAATAAAATTAATTACTTAGATATGCAATAAGAAGTTTGAAAAACTAAAGAAATATTATTTCGTCCATTATTTGGAAGGGGAGTAGAAATATGACAGAAAAATGTGTATGTACTATGGGGACAGACATAGTAACTAGGGCAACTAGTGCTATGGAAGCATCCATCATCAATTTACTACAGGCAAGATCGAACGCCTAGAAATAAAGAAAACCGAACTTATGTAGTAAAGATAGATAGAGAATAACGAAACGTCGGAGTAGCAAGAGGTAAACAAGGTTAGAATTAGGTACATGGTTTCTTCTCAGGGACTGCAAGTTTTTCTTAAGAACTACAAATAATTACTTAATAACAAGAATGTATGACAGTATATTTAATAAATATTGAATCTTTGTACTCGGGAAAAATAATCCCTATCAGTAGAATTTAATTAAATTAAGGCAAATGCCAAGAAAGTCAGGTCCAAAACATATCTGTATTAACATCGAAATAGTTTACACAAGACAAATCATCAGCTCGTACATAGAGTGGTTGACTATACAATAATCGACCCTCAAAGAATTAATACAATAATAATCATTATCTTGAAACAGATGCAAACGAGGTACGGTTTCTGCCACGAAGAGAAAGTATTACACAAAAACTTTATCTTTAACACTCATTCATGATTATGCACTTGACTGTCAACCGCACAATTAAAAATATAGATCAATTTAATCAGTTCTACTTTAACGTTATATTCAAAAGTTAACAACAAAAGACTTAGTACTTAGGAGGGGTGGGTGAGGAGGAAAGGTCAACGATACAACCTGCGACTAAACTTGGAGACTTACTAACATTACAATAAATGTTGCGTGACTCTCAGTTCGTACCAACTCTTCCCGTCCTCGGTGTAAAGTAAATATCAGGCAAAAATAACAATAAACGTGTTACCATAAGTCAAGTATATTTTTAGTTTCACCGCATCAATATAATTTATTAAAAAGGGAAGAATCAAGTATAATTTAATTTTTTCCCTGCCAGGCACATTCATTTAGACAAACCGCTGGTCGGCGGGCTTTCTCGGGGATCTCCCGTTTCCCCCGCCCATTCATTCCGGCGCTGCTCCATACCCACATCATATCACACCTCGATGTTAAGTGCTGACCAAAATCTCTCACTCACTCTTTTAAATTAGCCGACTCTGATTAATATAACACTTTTATTTAAATTATGCTTCTATTTAAACATTTTACAAAATGTTTTACTAATATCTGTTTTTGTTTAGCACATTTATATAAAAATTGACTTTCTGGAACAAGGTAACAACATTGCTCTTCTAAAGAAGTTTATAAAAAGTGGTTATCCTGTCGCTTCTCAACCATTTGAATAACAATATATATGTGCGTGTGTGTACACGCACGCAAAGGACTTAAACTAAATTTTTCCTTTTCCGTTGTATGCTGCGATAGTTTTGAAAGTTCAAAGATATAAAATTTTCCCCAGTTTCTCCGTACGGAACAAAATTATGATGTTATTTCTTTTTCTCATTTTTTTTGTTAGTTTGTTCTAGTCCTGTTTCCGTTTCCAGCCAAAGGAATTCAATTTACATGCTGGTGCTGGATTATTGACACTGGAGTTGGTGCAATTGGACGCTACTGGAGGTATCCTCGCTCTCAACAGCCTCCGGGCTGCTCGCTGGAACCGAGCGAATATATAGTAGGTATACAACTCCGCTGCACCGTCACATCTCATTAAATTCTTTTGAAACTCGACGTGGAGGGGTGCCGCTCATTAACCCGGGTCGCTAAAATAAAAAAGTTGACTTGAGCATTGCGAAATACTGCGACACCAGTCACGCATATTTCATTTAAGTATCTCACATTTTTAACGGCTCTAGTCTACTTTTACGTCGGACGTTTCACGCTGATGCAAGAAAAAAGTACACTTGTAAAAAATTTACTTTTATCACAGTAATTCCTAATGAGCAACAAACACATGTTTAAAAAAGCTACTTTAACACAGGAAGTATGTTGCGAATTCTCCTGCTCTTATTAAAAAGTAGGCAGTAAGCAGTCATTTGTAACCTCATTTAATTATGATTTAATGCGGTTGATCAACCATCTTTAGTGGTCGTTCCAACAGAACTATGATATCTTTACTGGCAATGTATCACTCTGATAGTCGATATCTAGGACATACAAACGATTCAAGGGTAAGATAAAGTCGTTGGAAAGCTGGAATTACAATTTAAGGGACCTTTCTTTGTATATTTCCCACATCGATGGTAGCGACCATCTATTAGAAACGGTTGTGACTACATATTCATTTTTTATCCAAACAAATACACTTCATTCAATGCTGTCTGTAGGTAATGCCGAGTAGATATAGATATTACTACAAGTAATGAAGTATACTCACAATACCTTTGTCTGGAAGTCATACCGAGACTAATCTGCCATTAGCACCATCCAATGGTCATTACTCACAAGATATTATCACAAACTTACAGACAAACGCAACTCATTTTACGAAATTAAATTTTCCTCTTGTAAAGCTTATTGTAAAAGTACATGTAATATTTCAGTATATTTTACCATTTTTTTTAACTGTGTGATATTATGGTAATGCAGACTGTTGCATTCCTTAAACGGAAGAGATTCGCTGTGCTAGTCGACTCCTAACCGTAATATAAAAATGGTAATCGCTAATGCGTATTAATATCGTGACTCTGGTAACAGGCGATGTGGCCAATCATCGTTTTTTACCCGACAGCATAGGCAAAAGTTGGCCAACATGATTTTTAGTGTTTTACTTGGGTACGTGCTCTGTCTATACGAATATTTTGCAAAAACACTCAAAAGTACATAATTTACTTCCTACGGATAGTAAGTAGTTCGGAAGTATAGTGCTAACTAAATACATTAAAATAAAGGTGGACCAATAAATAAATCAATATATTAATACATTTATTTAAATATTGATTTTTATAAATTTTAAAATACTTTTTTAACATTGTGCTCATTTTGTGTGGCGTGATTTTACTGCTAGCAATATTACTACAAAATCGGTAACAATACATCACTCTCCAAAGTGGCATTTCTCTAAAAAATGTATTAAAGTGTAAAAAAAAACACATAAATCTATATAAGCTATATCCAGTAGCTCAGGCTACCAAGACGAGGTAAAATGAAGTAAGATCATCATGTTATAAAAATTGTTCTGAAAGTTCAAGTTAATATTTCATTGTGAAGAACGGCGACTAATATGTATTTCAATAAATAACAGAGCTCAGCTGTTAATAAATATATGCTCTATGAATTAGTGTGTATTTAATGTATCAAAAATGTCACTAAATATCACTTAGATTATGTCATAGTGTTTATTGCTATAGTGATGTGTTCTATATAAAAACAACAGTGTTACATAATCCACCTGTTTTATAAAACTGGAGTAATGCCTCGTTAAATTAACTCAGGGGAAGATGTGATCTGAGGTATGATGCCAGTCGTACGTGTTTTTTCGTTATTCAAACACAATGGCTTTCAAATTATTTCTGTCTTGCATCTTGGCCCGAGTTATCGTACTACATTTTCGCTTCTATGTGATGGTGTCTCCATATCCAGAACAAACTTACTCTCGTCACAAGTGGCCAAAGCCTTACGATGATTGTAAATTGTTCACAAAAATGTCTGCGGCGTGGTGGTAACTAACATTTATGTAGGTCGATGATTTAAACCTGCTACAGGCTTCCGTGAGTGGAAAATAATTTGTTCAAGACTCGGGCGGATACGTTTCTGTACGCTGCCTGTAGCCGCGATTCGTACATACGAGGCGTGGCCTGTGCGACAATAGTAAAAAAAACTATTTCTACGTTTAATTATCAAAATTTTCTGACACGATTGAAATCACTCGCAGGTGACACTGGCCGGCGACAGCACCTCTGCCCTCTTCCGGGGCTCGCTGCAGAGTGTTCAAAAACTTCCAAAATTCTCGCAACTAGCGGCTCTACCGCGCTAAAACGTCGTCGACCAATCAGCCCAGCAGCTTCCAATCGCTAGGCCACACCCCACGGTTAACGACCTCTCGGCTGCAGACCGCGTAACCGTTTATTTTCATTGCTTTCTTTCTTTTCTTGTTAACAAATTAAATTAACATCATAAACCTTGATTACATTTAATATTATATATGGAATTACCCTTACTTATCACTAATTACACATTTTATTATAACTTAATAATATATTGGGCACAGCCCTGATTGGCTGTTTGTTGATAGGGGCGGTCCTGCCCTCAGCCCTCTGGGGGAGGGTGAGGACGTTGCGAAGGGGGGGGGGGTCGGTGTAGCGGTCCGCAGTGCCACGACAATGGCGTTGCGGCGACACTTCCCCTTCTCTCCGAGACATAAGCCGCCCTCCACCCCAGTGTATGACTTACCAATACTATTATCTGGACCAATTACAAGACCACTATTATATTATATAATAAATACATATGTTTAACTATAGGTGCCAATGAGGCCCGTTACAAACACTTTATTTGCTTTATGGTATAGGTTATAACTAGATAATTTTTTTTTAATTGTGTTCCATTTGATGACCTTTCCGATAGTGTTACGAAAATTACCTCATTATAAACATGCATTTCAAGACTATTTATAACCGTAGAATTGAGATTGGCTAAATGTTGCAAACTGTAACTATCATCATTTTTCGCAAGGATTCACCTGCCGATTTATTACTGCATTGGAAAGAAGGAAAGTGAATAATTTGTACAGTTTTAGTAAAATAACGCTTAAATTTTAACTTGGTATTATAAGGAGCATTAATATGCCTAAGCATACATTCGCTTCTGTGCCAGTACATTGTTCTATTATACATCCAGATATTACATTAATTTTGTCTTATATCTCAGGAGGACCGAACTTTGCAGGGTTTTTGTAGTAATAGGGGCTGTCAGGGCGAGCGGTTCTGAGTTAGAACTCCATGCAAGACTAAATCGCGATTGCCGTTTATTTGCATAGGCCCATTTTTTTGTCAAATACATCTGGGATACTGCTCTTAGTTAAAAAAGAATTTCGGTTAACTAAACAGGTGATGAAAGAGTAAGTGAAAAATTTTGGGCCAGCGCGGGATCAGTATCTGATGAATATTTTAGACACTTACAATTTTTTTTTATTCTATTTTAGTTTATTATTATTTATTTATAAATTTTTGCTGTGTAGGACTTAATGTTAGCACATTTTTTAAATTTTTCCTTTTACTACATTCTCGTACAACAAACTATTTTTAAGGCAAATAATTTTTTTCTTTGTTCTACACTTAAGAAACCACAATGACTTAATTTTTATGTAGCCCATTGTATACCTGCTCCGAAATGTCGCAGCCTACTTAAAAACACACATGATGATTTTTTTTTTTTAATTTTAATTCTTGTGGCATTTTTTTAAATTATCTCACTTCAAAAAGTGTTTTTTCCTTCTTTTTTTTTTTTACCGAAGGTGATATCATGAAAGGTTACAGATTCCCACCGAGATTAATTTTTAACATACAAATACATAAACATTTTTCACTGGGGCTAAAAAGAAGGCGGATACTTTGAAGAACAAATGCCGTTTTATAACTAATAGAATATATTGGTAATTATATTATATTCATTGAACTTTGTATGCATGTGTACAAATAGTGAAACATTTTCTTATCACAAATTACTTTACGCACACACACTCACTCTCACACACACACACACACCAACACACACACACACACATAATATATATATATTATTTTACGTGGAGGTATCTGACGTTAATAAGTGATAAACGGCATAGTCTTAAGCGCTGGAAAGCATGACATAAGACTGCAGCACCGACGGAATGCACGGGAAGGGAAAACAGGAGGTCCCAGTAAATCATGCATAATATATTCCTCTAAGTTTCCTCCCGCGTGCGAAATTATGGAGAGACATCGCGCTCATTTACATGTCATACGTAATTTATTTAATAGTCTCTCTGGTCAAACGAATCATTTTATGGTACATTTATTTTTTAAAAAAATAAGGATATTTAGTAGCCTGAAACATTTAAAGCCAATATTTCTCTACTATTTATTTTTATTTCTCGAATTCCTATCAGCTTGGAATATGTTTGGCTATTATACCATATCATTTAAATAATCACTTATTCTCCCTGTTGTAATATTTAGTTTTTGGTCTTAACGTCTCTAGTACGTCAGTAATGTAGGTTACAGTATTTTTCTATTTTGAAAATAAAAATTTTATGCTCACTTATTAACATATTTCCAATAATTTAACTATAAATATATTTTACGAAAGGCTTTTCCACAAAAATTCACCGTAATGTTTTAATCATAGTATACACTCTAGTATTTCACGTAGGCCTGTAGCAAACAAAATGTTTGCAAGGTTGGTTTGAACTCTGAAGTATTTGCTTGCCCACGAATTATTTTCAGCTCGTGGCAACATTAGTGTAAAAAAAAAAAAAGCTTTTGAATATCCGAGGGCTAAGTCTGGTGAGAGTTGCGTCCTGGGCTGCTTCCTTTGTTCCTTATTTTCCGTGCAGCTGAAACTGAAGTCTAATGAGGAGTTGTCTGTGACAGGTATTACTCCACCTAGACGAAGAAGAAACAACGGCGCCGCGTGCAGAGGGCCGTATACGTGCCTGCCAAGTGTAATTGGTTTATAACACGTGTCTGGTAACGTCTACACGAACATCGTTCACCGTGGTGGTGTTACACTTGCTGGCGGGCGATCCAGGACTGTTCTGTTCTCATCACCTTGCCTCGTGACATGAGAAGTAACCGCGATGAGTAATGCAACATTTCGGACGAATACGCTTCAGACTGATCTACGCAATTCACGGCAAGGTGAACACGTTTTCTAGTCCTAATAGGCATCAACCGGCGTTTTACTTAAAGGTTAAGAATATTTCACCGAAAGTTGTTTCAGTTGTACGCTAAAACGTGTGTGCTTAAGGCCATGATCTCTCGTTCATTTCAAACAATTACAAGTAACTCAAATATTGTTTAAACAAATGCTCCGAAAAAATTTGAGACTGTGTACAGTCGAACGATGCACAATTTTGCCAGAGCGTTTTTAAAATAATGTGCCGTTTGCGAGCAAAAAATTATTATACCTCATTTTGGCTTATTTTCACAACAAAATGTGTACAATTTCGGGGGCAAAAATCTAAAAATCAGTTTGATGTGTTGCAACAGAAAAATACATTTACAAACGTTAATATATGAGTGTTAAAACAGCCAAAGGAATTTTTGATATAAGTAATAATTTGCGTTACAAAAAAAATTTTTGAAACCACTGCTAAACTAGAGAGGGAAGCCTTAATTGAGAAGTCAAACAAACATTTACAGTATGCATTATAACGGTGTGTGAAGATTTTGTGTAAGTGTAGTTTATAAAAAGTTTGCAGAAAACAAGTTTACGCATAGTTCATTAAATTAATATTGTGGGAGAATCGCTACCCTTTATGTTTATGTTTAAATTATATTTTATTAATCACAAAATATTTATCTCAGTAATAGTAACGAAAGGGTTCTTTTAAATAGTGACTTTACGATGACAGGCGAAGTTAAGTGATTTTTTTAGCATTTAACGTCTAAGTTTTAAGAGTTTGTGAGTGGTAAAATTATGTGGATTGGAGTAGTCCCGAAATAAAGGAATGGCGGAAACAGGACATCCCGAGAAAACCTTCCGACCAGCGGCATCGTCCGGCACGATTTCCGCATCCTAAAATCCGGGGACCAACCTCACCAGAAATCTAACCCAGATCGCATTCGACGGAGGTGAATTCTATGAAATAGGAAATATTATATTAGCCTATATTTACTTTTAAATATATAATTTTCTATTACTTTTCAGAGTAGCATTACTCCCACGATATTCACTTCACAAACAAATTGAAATGTATATTTCAGTTTACTTTTATATAAGCTACCACATAATGAAACACACTTAATCCTAGAACAACCTATTGTAGTTGGAATGTGACGCCGAAGAAGGGAATATTGAGGTGTACGTTGAGGCTCTGCGACATATGTTAAACATGAATATATTTGAATGTTTCTTGCAATGGGACAGAACTAAGTAGTAAACTATTGTGGACATACGCCATTGCAAAATTATGGCGTCCCAGAATTCTTATAATTAGATTTAGAAAAATAAAACTAACGAAAAACGAAAAAAAAAAAAGAGAAAACAAGCATAAGTTGAATGTAGTCAACACATCCAAAAACCAAAAGAGCAGCACATGAAAGATCGCATAGGGAATTAGTCAACAAAAAATAAAGTTAAATAAACATCTAAAAATAAAAGTCGAAATACAAAACAAAATAACCTGTAAAACTCAAAGCACCACAATTAAGATAGCACAGAAAATACTGGAAGGAAGGAAATAAAAGGACATAATACTGAATAACAGCGACAACACGTCACATACAACAGAATGTCTTCAGCGCTGTGTCGTCTAGTCTGTTGTCTGTGACAACGTCGTTATTCTGTCTTGTGTTCTTCATTTTATTCGTTCCAGTATTGTCTGGTCTATCTTAATAGAGATTTTCTGAGTTTTACAGCGTATTTTGTTTTGTGTTTCGACTTTTACTTTAGGACGTTTGTTTTATTTTCCATGCTCTGTTGTTGAATAATTCATTATGGGATCTTTCATGTGCCTTTGTAGCTTATGGATGTGTTGACTACAGTCATACTAGGCTTGTTTTATTATTTTTTTGTTTTTCGTGTTTGTTTTTTCTTAGTCTCATTTCAGATTTCCAGGACGAGATAATTTTGTAATGCCTTATGTCCACAATAGTGCAGTATTTTATGATAAACATTACTGTAGTGCTGAACACGGTTGGGGAATAGCACGCAAGAAGTTTCGCAACTTATGTCAGTGATATTGGACCTTATTTATCACAGAGAAACCCATTACCAAAATGCCGTTTGAATAAATCTTCGTAAATTTTGTGTAAAGATATAAAAAAAACAATTTTTTCTGCATTGAAAGAAGTTTTAATCAATAACAAATATTAACAATTTCGAGTACTCCATGAAATGCACATCTTGTTCCTCAATTATAATTTTTTCTTATTTTATTCAAAAATATTTCTTTCAATAGCCAAAAGTTTGGGGGTTTTCTACTATTTTTGGTAGTTTTCAGGCAAATCTTTACTTTTTCAAATCTTTCCCCGTAAATTGTAGCTTCCCAAAATTCTGTAAAATATATTTAAATTACTACGAACGTAAAATAACAAGACTTGTTTATAAGTGTGTCGTGCAGGAAGACATAACTTGCTTGACAGGACCGTACTGATAGTGCTTTGTTTAGTGATGATTTCGTTCGCACGTGAAAATCTCGCGGATCAGTTGAGGCATATCATATTTATATAAGCATGTGAGTGCGCAGGTGACAAATTTGCCTGGTATTGAGTAAAAATCCGTTCTTATAAAAGATACATAATGATTTTTTATTATTATTTATATGGTAAATAGAGTAAAAAAAAACATGATGACAGTGTGGTAAGCGTAATACTTATGTAACATACCAACATCCAAGGGATAACGAAGGGGATACCCACTTAGGCTATTCAATAAATCCTTAGGATATCCTGAGTTATTCTTAGGATATCCTCAAGGTCTCTGTGGGACTACCAAATCAACGCTTTCAGGAAATCCTTGGGACATCCTTGCAGTATAAGTGGTGGTCTTCATGGAAGAGGCCACAAAAAAAAAAAAAAAAAAAAAAAAAAAGAACTGTCATACCAAATACATAATTCTTCTGTTAATATTTTCACATTGAGCAGCCAACTTCTTATAATTTCTTTAATAATAAATTACCTGGCGTAATCTAGCTGGATTTGAACCCGCAACCATCTAGTTTCAAGTTAAGCATGCTAATGGTTACTCCACGGCAGAAATTTTTTGTCTTATTGCCGGCTTGCCTAAACAAAGTTACGATGAGAAAGAAAAATTATCTGCATAGTGTGTTACAAATATTCGTATCATAATTTTCGTATTAATTGTACAATTTATTTATAGAAACATAGTCTATGTACCTATAACCTCCCACGGTTATTCACAGCAGGAAACTAAAATAATTCATGTTTTGGTTCGTACAACCATGAAAATTTCAGCAAGAAAGCTTAATAATCAAGCATATATTTTTCTCGATGAGTTTTCTTATATGGGTATATAATTGTAGGTTTCATTACATTTCAAAAATACGAAGTGTTGCCTTCAATATTTAACAATATCAGCTGAATTATCCATCTGGATAACCTCGATGAACACGTTGGCGACATCCACTGTAACAGCTTTACGAATATCCAGGAGATACAATTGGAAATTTTTTGCTTTGAAATGTCGCAAAAACGCTTGAATGAATTTATACTGCATTTTAAGAATTATATTATGGTAATCTAAAAATCTCTATATTACGTGATTTCGTGAATCTTTACACAAATTATGTACCATTACGGTACCCTAAAACACCCACAAGAACTCCGAGATGTATTTAGTACATTCGGGACATTTACGTGACATCCCTAGGATATCCTGCACTGTGTGTAAGGCCGTGGTTGCTGCATAAATAATGTCCTAACGATGAAACTGATTAAAAACTTGATTATGGGTTATCAAACGAGTTTTTTATATGATTATAACTGATACTACAATAGGATCTAAGCTAGTGGAATTTAAAAAAAAAATGGAAAATTTATTTAGATGCCTCGGATCCGTATATTAACATTCTTTTAAATTGAAGACAATTGTTGTTGAAAGAATTTACAATGGTTTTATTAAAATTATAATTTCAGGAAAACAGTCAAATGAAATCAAAATTATTGTGCTTGCTAGTGACTACACGGAATTTGGTGTGACTTCAATATCCTCTAATTATTTTACCTCGAAATAATTTGCAGGGATTTACAGCATTATACTTTTTATATGCTACAGTCAATATTTAATAATACATAGTTTTTCAAATTTAAGTAATATTCAATACTTTATTTAAATAATTTTTCAGTGTTTCTTCCTAAGAATTGCTTTGAGATAACAACCTTCATTTGTAACCGACTACAAAAATGAGGAGGTTATCAATTCGGATTTTGTTTTTATGTTTGTTACCTTGTTTTTAATGTACGTATTTGGAAAATTCTTTTGCTGTAGGAAAAGGGAAATTTTCAAGGGGGTCCCATTTTAATTCAATTGGCATTAGACCTTGGATATCGAAGATATACCACGCAACTTCTCAAAATCGAATAATAAATGTATAGCGATTCAGATATTTGTGGGTTTATGACAGTCCAAGACAAGGTAGATAATTAGCTAAGGTCAAGGCATTCTGGACTTACTTGGACTACGAAGGAACAATGGAACTCTTTAACGACAAACAGCACGAATGTGGAAGGCAGGCACCGGAACTCCGTAAAAAATCAAGAAATAAAAAATTTTCAGCAAAATTTAACACCGACATCAAAAAATTGTACTCTGAAAAAAAAAAGCACTAAAAAGTAAAACGTAATTACGTTATTTTAAAACGCTTTGAATACAATAAATTTGTTAGGACAGTAAGATACAAATTTTGTCATTTTTGGAGTCGGTGGCAGCCAAGCTTAAAATAAATTTTTAGAAATTTCCTAATATTGACAAAACAGTTTAAAGTTACGTTAGTTGGATAATGTAGCAATACCTTGTTAAACCAATTTACATACTAACACGACTTCCTGAAGTGACACCTTAACTACAAATAAACAAAAATAAACATATTAACGAAAATAACCTATTAAAAAAATAAATAAAACCGGGACTTTAAGCGACACCTTGAATATCTATTGACAAACGAACGCAGATATGTAAAACAAATATAAATACCTTCAGGCGTCTCTAAGCACCAAGAAACCACAACCGAATACATTTAGAGAAAACTTATAGCGTAAAAGCGCATTGAAAATCTAGGTATCAGACACAACCTGTGAACAAAGTCTGACCGCATTCGGGTCGCTCACTCAAGGTGCTTCTCTCTCAGCACCTCCGTATACGCCCGCCGTTGTGTCCCGTGCTTTTCAACGCCACGCGGCTGCTGTCTTTGTGTCGATTAAGAAACGCTTAGTTGCCGTCAACGTTTAATTTCAATAAATTATGTATACCTACGCTACTTCGTTACACGTTTGTTAACCTTGGCTGGCACCGACTCCAAAAATAACAATAATTGTATATTAGTAATAAATTGATTGTATTATAAGTAGTCTAAAAATAAAGTATATAACTTTTTTCTACTTTTAATGCGTCTTTTTACAGCAAATTTTTTTAAGCCTGTGTTATTATTTGTGAAAAATTTTTTATTTTGCATATTGTATGATTTCTGTCATCGCACAGATCCTTCATTGTAGAGTTCCTTGTGCTGAATCATATTTATTTAATATAATGATGGATATTTCAGGTTAAATATTCACCGTAAATATTTTGAGCTATTTACTATACCAAGAAAATCCTTTAAGCACTAGCAATATTAATTTTTTAAGTTCATTTTTTTTAATTATCAGAGAGGATTATAGCGACGTATTTTGATAGAGTTAAAGTGAAATTGATGCGTTTTGAATTGGAGCTTAAACCTCTTATCTTCCTCGCGTTTATTGATTACATACATAATTGCAGTTTATGTTTACCCAATTTCTTCCTGGTTGTAGTCTGTTCCCATTTTGATTAAGGTATTGTTAATTTGAATTTCAGTGTTTGCGAGAATGTACAGCTGTTTGAGCACAGAAACTCCATTTGATATTGCTAAAATCGTGTACTGAAAATTTCATTAATGAAACAAATTGAATATATTTGTATAAGCGAACAATTTTAATACTAGAACAAAACGTCTGATATTAAGGATGAAATAATTTAGCAAATTTGTTATCTATTCAAGATATTCCGCTTAAGTAACGCGTAATTTTGACAATACCGTGGCTCAAACATATATCATAAATGTTTGCTTTCTTCTTTTGATTTTTCTTCAAAAATCTATATAATGTAATTCGTAGAATTTTCAAGAAAAATAGTAGCTTATATTTACCTAAATACGCACTATTAGTAACTCACATTGGCAGGGTAGATCCAAAACTTAAATTCTTTTATTTCTATTAACTTGAAAAATGTTTTCAGATTGAGTTTTCATGGCTGTTGGCTCTGCAGAAACACAGATTGAATAGAAAAGCAGAAGCATAACTGTTTTACCCTCATACCATTACTATAACTGGAAACCATTCTGCAATCAATAACTTGAGATAATGCATCAGAACGAAGCCTGTCCAAGAAATAATATTACACATCAAACAATAGCCATCAAGAAGCAATATTCTTTTCTATAGAGTTTCCTTGGGGTCCCCAGTGAAGTAAATGCAAATACAAGGAAAAAATTTTTGTATTTACCCTTAGATCAATCAGACAACGGCTCGCTACTTTTTAATTATTTCATATTTACGCTGCCGACATAACAATGTAGAGACATTTCTTGACGAGTAACCATGATTTCAATTTACAACAGAAAATATATTAATACAGCAAAAACAGCAGTATGTCAAAAAAATATGTATATAAAGGAATTTTACGTTAAACAGAAATCTATTAACATATATTTATTCAATAGTTCCCCATTATTTCACTTGGCAATTCTTCGTAAACATTTCTTTTTTGTTAGCATAGAGCTGCCTGGTATAAATCTATATAATTTTTGGTAGTGGTTTGACAACTGGTACATTACCTCGCCTGTCCAAATAACATTCTTCGTGGAGTTCACTCTTGATGTTTGCATCAAAGAAAATGTGGCTGTTGTTTACGCTGGCTGCCAAATTTTCTTGAGATTCTCTTTTCTGTCAGTTGCTTAAATCCTTCGCTATCAACTCATCTACGTCAACATCACTAGTGTTAGGGAAGTAGTTAATAACGGAACAACATTTCTATACTAGTTGTAGAATTGTGGGTTGCATCGCCGTTTACCTTCTGTAAGCCTACATTTTCTGTGGACGTATCGTTTTAAAATGGAAGAAAGAATAATGTGGTACAAGAGAACGAACGTTGTTCTCGATAATACCCCGAATCAGTGGGGAATTACAGATAACAAATCTGTGAGGTGTGCCGCTAGCATCTCGTCCCTACCCATTCACAGAAACAAAAAACATGTTAGTTATGTACTCTCCTGTTTGAGAACGTGTGTAATTTCATACTCTACGTGAATTCCTAGGTAGCACTTGTACATCGATAGCTAGGAAATTTTCAAAATGTTATTCGTATATTTAATTTTCGGTTGCAACTAAACAAAATGTAACTTATTTCTTGCTGACACGTTTGCAGTATGTATTAACATTTTACATAACCATGTCGTTTATTTGCCTGCAGATTTTTAATGTTCATTAAGTATATAAACATAAAGATTTCATAATATTTAATATGAAATTATCAAGTTGTCCTCCTATCCATACGATGGTTGAAAAATATTGAATTGTGATTTTGCTAACCTTAAAATTTTCTCCTGCATTTGTCTACAAAACACATTAACAATGCAGATAAATATAAACTAAAATTAAAGCAAACATAAACTATTGTGCTGTGTTCCATAATACACATAACAGTATTTCCTTTTTCACCGCACTGCCTAAAATGTTATACATTTATGCTATCTGACAGTCAAAAAAGGTTAAGAATGATAATTATTTTTGATTGTAAACATCCCTAGCGCTAAATACCTACATGTTAAGACATAGTCTCCCCTGCCTAATGTTGATTTATTATTTTTTCCAATGCACATCTTTTATTTTTGTATTTAAAAAATAAAAAATTTGGAATTTTTGCCAGTTTAATCAATGTTTTTAAAAAATTATATATTTTGTAATGGGTATTTTTATTCTTCATGCCGTAACCCGTGGCGTATTGATCAAAAGCTTTATTTATTTCATAATTTTATTGGTTTTCGCTGCGTGGCCGAAAGTAAAAAAAAGTAAATTTTTATTTTGAAACGCCATTACGAGAAAACTAGTCGAGTGTTTTGTTTGTTAGAGGAAAATGTGCTCACAAGTAACAAAAAAAAAAAAAACTAGTACTATTTCATGCGAATATATAAAATTAATATTTCCCACTTGAGCACCTTTAAGACAAAAAACAGTTTTGAATGTGCAGATACGTATTTATATTATATACATTTCAAACATCTGCTACAGGAATAAAATGTTATTCATTACTATTCTGATAGCGAAAATTATGCAAGCACTGCTGAGTGTTTGTTGTTGTTGTTAAGTTTCTAATATACGTATTACCTTCAGTCCTGCACAAAGTCTGTGCGTATTAAAAATTTATTATTTTTTCCTAAAAAACAAATATCCAATTGTAAAATTAATCAATTTTCGTTTGACTTTAGAGAAGCCTTTGTTTATCACTTTTTCTCAAACTAAGGTTCAATTTTGTTTCATCTGCTTACACTCCTGCATGTAGAGTTTGTATTTAAGGGAGAATGTTAGACAATTGTATTGTACTTTCAGTTTTATAGCCATAACATTTATTCAAATGGTAACTTATTATACAATTTTTCTCTTCGACAAATCACAGGATATATTCTTCGTAAACTGCTTGACATAAATAATTATATAATTTTTCATTGATTCTGCATGATAAATTAATTCAAGGTACCATTATTATTTATGTTAAGCAGTTTGCCAAAAACATATCTATGCTTTGCCGAAGAGAATATTTTTGTAATACAATTCGAGTAACTTCTATAGATCAAGAACGGAAAATACAATAACAATGTCTAACACTTCCCCTTAAGAGTTAGTAGAGGTAGCTTTCTCTTTACGATCGAGGCACGGAAACGGGGAAGGCGATAAAGTCGAACATAACACATCCGTCTTACACCTCATCGCCTCTAGACACGGGGCGAAACTGGGGTACAGTGTTTTCTGCTGCCATGCAAATAGCGAAAACCAATTGACTTTCGTACGTGAAATGACATACTATGGGCTACGTAATAAAACATTTGAAAAAATTCCGCAAACTATATCTGTATTTTTTTTAATTGTTGATTTTGAACATTTTTCTGTATTTTGCAATTTTTTTTATTTCAAAATATTACGTTGTGGGTTTTTTTTAATGCTTTGATGCATAACTCGTTAGAAGTAAGTCCCAGTGAATTATTTTGTTTAAGTAGGTCAGTTGGTTTTCAAAATTTGCATGGCAGCGTAACTAGCAAAATTTGACTTTGACACCCCATTATGGTAAAACTATGAGAGCTAAAATTGTTTTGTAAGAGCAAAATGTACTCACAAGTATCGTCTACGAAACGAAGAATATTTCATAATAATACAAAATTATGATTTTATCGCGCTGTACAGCAGACGCTGGATGCTGCGTTTGAGGTACGAAATCATGAAGCGATAAGAGCTAGACGGGCTCGTACGTCTACAACCGAGGCGCGCAAACGGCAGGCAATGCTTTAATCGTTGGCTTTTTCCTATGGGAGTGGTGACAATACTATTTTCCTAACGGAAAATGCATTAAGTCTAGAACTTTCTGATATATTTTTTTACGATTATGAATTGTATTTTTTGCTGAAAGCAGTTTGAAAAAGGCGTTTTTTTTTGTTTAGCCATTTTAAGGTGCCTCTCACCATATTTATAAGTATGATATCTAGAAAACCAAAATTGGGAAGCACAGTTTTAGATGAAAAAGCGTTCTACTAACACGCAGTACCACGGTTCTTGTGCAATCTGTATAGAACTCTTAAACCTAGAGATTTGATCTGCGGCCATTGGTTTCTCTTGTATTCTAATCGTAAGTAGCGATTTCTACCCGTCAGCGAGCTTGTGGGATGAATATAAGACCAGCGATTTGAAGGGTCGGTAATGACTTATTGAAAATCTTTGGTTATGTTTAATATTAAAGAATTGTTTGTTTGTTTGTTTCATCGTTTCGAATTTACGCTGGTCCTCCTCAACTTCTCTTGTATTCCAAGTAGATTGATAATAACATGTTCTAATTTTATTTGTAGTTAAAAAAAGAAGGTACTTAAGAGAGCGTGGTACATAATTCAACGCTAAAAGCATTAATCTAAAACTGTAGGTTGCCTGAAGCCAATTCGCGAAAATTAAACAATAGCAATCGTAGACAATAGTTTAAGCCAACGTGTTAAACGAAATAGTTTCCAGTGCTACGAACTTCTGAGGCACAATCTCTGACGCCGGGACCTCGTGCATTTAACTGCGGCGCAAGAGATCATGCGTAACGAATTAGTAATTTTGGATAAATATTTACTCATAAAGTTGGCAAATACCATTATGTAGAATTGTCATTGAGTATTTTATCCATATTGCCTTCGAAAAAAGTGTAGAAATCAGTTAATGTTTTCAGCCTTTGTTTATTTACCACGCACTCTTAAGTAAGCAGAATGAATTTAATATTTGTTAAAAACGAGGTGGTTTTAAACGTAAACCGAAGATAAGACGGTCACTATAGGGCTGAATTGGCTATGGCCAGTGTTAATGAACTATTCTTGAATTCAACATTCATGTCTTCGATAAACTCTAGAAACCAATAAAGGAGGGTGGTCTACCAGAAACTTATTCGATATTCGTCTTAAATACATTACTGATATTTTTTTCTGTTTTTCGGCTGCGCCAATACACGTCATGATTTATATGTTTAATCCATTTTCTTCCCTTCGCTACTGCGTAATAATACGTAACTACGGAGCGACTGAACTATAAAATAAATGAAGAATGGGTGGAATACTTGCAATTAGAACCCATGCGTGTAGAAAAACGTAGCCATCTTAATTTTTACGGTAATTTTGCAAACCACATGAAACACAGCAACGAAAATTGGAGTACTATGATGTTAAACTCTGCATACTTTATTTACTGAAACATTGTAAATTATAAATTATCTTACATTCTTAACTTGAATCAGTGAGAAATGAACCACTTGGATTACAGTCCAGTTTTCAGTAAAAAATGCGCAACTGATGTTAGAGAAACAGTGCTGAATGTCTGAGTGACTTAATGCTAAGTGAGTTTCACTTCACTTACTTTCAGTTAATTTCACCTGCATGCTTACTGATGTTCAGTTATTTATAATAGTTCATCAGAAACTGATTGTTAACTAGAATATTACCGTAATAATAAACATTTCATTGATTGTAGCTATTGATAAGGATTTAAAGTGTTGATAAACGAATTCTGTATCGTTGAAGAGCGAAACGGTACTAGTTGGCTCCGAGATTATTACTCGCTCAGAATTCCAACACGTGTCATATTAAGACTTTCCGAACCTAATTGCTGAATTTCTCAGTAAAGGATATGTATCCTACGGGTAGGATATCCGCGAGGAAGCTAACCTCAAGCGCTAGTAACACTTTGACGTTATTTTCCTCGCTATTGTAAATTCACGGCAAGTGCGCTGCCGTCTCGCACGGTTCAAATATACAAATAAACACGGACCAAGCTGCGAGAGAGGCGGGGGAAACACACCGGAATAGGCGCGCAACACGCGGTAAAGGGAAAGGCAGTCGGGTAATGGGAGCACCGACAAACGAATGCAAAGTGCGTGCGGCCTTTTAGCTATCGATCCCGCAAGTCAAGAGAGAGAGCCAAGAAGATGGCCTTTGCCATGTGCCTCTCTTTGACCGTAAACGAAACACGAGTCCTTCTTCCTTCGTCAATATTAGTTTCCGCAGCAACTGGAACGTGATATGTCTTCCGTTTCCTCTTCTTTTACTTGTGACCTCCTCCCCAAGACATTCTTTTTCATCGCCGCCAAAAACACATGAAAGGTTGTAGGCTTTCCAAAGAGCATGAAAGTAATAGATGAGACTACCATGCTACAGACAGGCTTTAACGAGGCGCGCAAAGTTTTGCGCAAGCGCGAGTTGGGGAGTACTAGAAATGTTTTATTCGTTACTGTAGTTTTTATAACCTAACAAGGCCTTTGAATTCGAGCATGCATGTTTATAATAATTTTAACTAATGTAAAGTAATCTAAACTAATTGTCGCAGGGGTCGGGGAAAAGAGGAGAAAGAATTCCTGCCCAGTGACAAATTAACGATAGTAAACAGCAAATAAGAAGACACTTTTAGTATAGTCCACAGCTGCTTCGATAAATAATGTGCAGAAAGACGTATTTCATGTTTACGGTTAGAATCATGTATCGATAGAACAAGTGTCGTATCATCTTGAGGCACACGCCCGATTCTCCCCAGTTTCGAAGACAAGTCAATGTTTTTAAACAAAGATCATTACTCGACCAAGTTAACGAACGGTCCCGTAAGGGGAAGGAAGATGCAGATCTTCCCCTCTTCGAGAGACACGCGGTGGGGAAAGCAGGTACGCACGGAAGAAATTACTGCAGACCGTGTCAGGCCAAGAACGTGGTTTTCGTACATGGCATACGATTTTTCAACAAGTGTAGAGACCCATTACTGTTAACATTTGTTGTCGATGCTAGTAAGAACCAAATTTTTAATAATTCCATCTACATAAACGCATGTTTGTTGGATATGAGTTACTATACCACTAAACCGATTGCAATAAAACATTGGTGAGCTGTGCGTCTGCCTATTAAAGTTTTTGACAAAATTAATCTGTATATAAGAGGGGCTAGTCAAAGTGGAGCACCAAATTTATTCAGTGAAAACAGTTTATTTGTTAAAATGTTTTTAAAATTGTCGTCTGTGACAAATGAAAATAAAAAAAAATTTTAATAGAAAATTTTGACCTTATTTAACTATAAAAGATCACTTTTACAATTTTTGTACGAATTTATATAATTACTTAGGCCCTATTTGAAATTTGAAACACCAAAATTGTTTCGAGATTCTCTTATTACCATTTATTACTATTTATTTTCTGAAAAAAAAAATATGAGTTTTTGAAAGTATACTGAAAATAGAATTCCTAAATACACTTACACATTATAATAAATGACCACGCGAAAGAGGTCGAAGACAACAGCTAGTACTCGATAAAAAATTTAAAAGTTGAATTTGTAGTCAATAAATATTAACGAGGGCGAGCTGCAAATATTAATGCACAATTATACATTGATTCGCTTTAATTTGACATTCCCAACAAAATAACTGTATGTGAAATATATGTTCAAAAAATCTAACTGCTTTTAACTCAAAATTCAGTTTTTAAACATTATTACGAGTTTACTTTTAAGTCACCAAATTTAGAAATCCATAAACTGCTAAGCCAGTAAATGTGATTGGATTGCAAACAATTGGCTGGAAAATGTTTTAATTTGACTAAAGTAACCTTCAACACAAGTTGATTTCTATTCGCAGCAGCCAAAGTAGATTTTTCCAAGTAATAGCGCATATTCTGCGGATGACCTCTGTTCTAACAGCTCACAAATCAGTCAGTTTCCTGCTGCTTGCCCTTCGTTATAAACCTGGCGGACATAAATTTGCTTTTAACTGTAAGCCTTAGGAGTGTCAACCGGTTACAAATTTTCACGTTTGATACGTAGGAACAGCGGAACGATAAGTGCCATAGTAGCACGCTCGGCCAGTAACATATTTTCTCTATTCACAGCGCGAGAAACTGGCGCGCAATGTTTTCATTATTGTATTTTTGCTACTATACATTAAGTGGTGAACCCAAAATTTATCTTTGAACATTATGTAGCAAACACCATCGCATGCATCCTGTTTTGCACTTCACGAATTCAAGTGGTATTTTAAGAGATGCATCAGTCTAAAAGAAGCCGCTTTTAGTTATTTTAAGGCCCGAAAATTTTTATGAATGTGTAAAATTATAGAATCATAAATTGTAAGTGTGTCTTCTTTTCATAAATAAACGTAATATAAATATGTTGAGCGGTTTAGCGTAAAAAAGAACAGGCGTGACATGCTGCAACGCCGTCCATGCGTCCGGCGATGACTTGTCTCGACACACTCACATCCTATTATAATGTACGCACGATCGCCACTTATTTACTTGTCTGCAGATGCTGCTTGAAGTATAGCATTTTCAGGGGGATGAGTAAAAGGTATCTTTCAGAAACTTTCTCTCAGTTGAAAAACGACGCAATTAGTTCACCAATAGTTTCGCGGTCTCCAATGTGAAGGGTACACATATATTTACTCGAGTGGCACCTCTCACAAAAGTTATGCGCTGTATTTAAATGCGCTCGGACTATAGGACGGATGTTAGTCATACTGCTGTTTCACTGTGACTGACTAGCTTGACCCTCCCCGCCACCATCCTACCTGCCTGAATTGGGGTCAAGACTTTCGACCATATTAGATGTTTTGTTGGCTTAGCAGAATTATATTTTATATTTGAATGGCGATGTTTGTTTGCACGAAAGTCAAAAACTATGCGGAATGAATAACTATGTAGACCGTGACGAACGACTAACGTGACACAATTCTTGTTTTAACTCTTGTAGTATCTTACGTGTTTATTTCTTGCTTAAAACTATAGTAAAAGTAATCTATTCGTGCATGTCTTTTAAGTCTTAAAACTTTATTTTTGAAAAATTACGAACCAAGAAATATTTGAACATTAATGACGTAGAATACATAAGAAGATTACGCCTATGAAGCAGTTACGATATAGCCGTGTATAAACGGCCTTATTTAAGTGTGGAAAAACATTATAATTTTTTTTGTTTTTTTAAGAAAAAAAATTGGGAGAGTAAGAAAATCAGAGAAATATAAATATTTATGCTGATACATCCTATTTTGTGTAACGTAAGTCAAATAGCTGGAGGCCCGTATGACAAATGTGACACACCAGGTGAAGTAGCAAAAATTTAGACAAAACTTATACAATTATATAAATGTATATATTTCCTACTTTCGCGAAAGTACTATCAAGTGTGTGCGTGTCTGTGTACATATATCCACACACATAAAGGGTATATATGTGTGTGTGATTTCCAAAAGGAATTTAATGAAAGAGTTCTATTGCTATATCAGAATTAGTTAAACTGTTCGAGTAAGAATTTAAACTCACTACCAGCCTCGAGAAGTGAAAGTTAATTTCTACATGGAATATAAATATTTACATTAACATACTATTTTGTAAGTTTTGTGTTCACCACACACCACAAAGAATTTTGCTGGTACCACTTAAATATTTCGTTAAACAAAATAATATTTAGTACTTACAACATTATAATGTTTCTATGAATGATAACAATTTTCTGCAGCTTAGTTACAACCAAAAATTTTAAACAGCCACTTCTGAAGGTAATGGACAATGACTGGTTAAATGTTTGAGTCTGTTAGAGTTTAAAATTGATTCTTTATGGACGTTCTTATTTATTTACTTTGCATTTACTTCATGTATTGTAGAGTCCGGTAGATAAGCAGACGAGGTCATTCAGCAATAAATTATTATAACGATCAGTTTGTAGTAATAAAACAAGTATGTCTTTGTAGAACAAGTCAGCCAAATTACATTTAGCATTCTATTTTATTACAGAAATGTTTGCGGGTTGGCATAGGAAGGGGTAGGAGGAAAATCTACGAACAGCCTTTTTTTGCTCGTCTTACACTTCACTGAACAACACATTTAAAAGAAATGCCACTAAAAGAGGTAGTATAATATATAAATAATTGATGAAATCATAAGGTAACACTTATGTTTTTTTTTTTTATTATTTGCAGTTTCACAATTCATAGATGCTGATTTGATAATTTCTGATAATTAAATATGTAATCTGTTACAAGGAAGTGTTTCAATAATGAGATATCTATACGAATTACTTTTTACTGAATGATATGTAAATGAAACAAAAAAAAATATGTTGACCCATGCGCGAGAAGTGTGAAGTGAACCGAAAATGGAGCAGCGATAAAAAAATATTAGAAAGCTAAAACAGAGCTCAACAGAAAAAAACATATTCAACCAATCTCACTGCAAATAAATAAAACTCAGCGAGTCACTGTGTGAGTAAGCGAGTCACTGGTCCAACACTCTCATTTTCATAAGAACTTGAATAATGTTTTTTATTAGTATGGGTGTTTAATCATATACGTAGATGTTTCCTTTGATTCTACTGAAATTTCATTATTAGAGATTATGGTATATCGCATAAACGTTTTGTGCCAACATACCCTTGAAAAAAAAACTTAATTGAAAAGCAACATATATGATACGATCTGACACGATGTAGCTGTCTGCAGTCCAATAACATGCATCAAATATTACAATAGCGGGATTTTTATTGACTCATTCAAATAGGGTAAAAGCTTCACGTACAAGTGAAAGTCAGTAACCTTCTGGTAAACTAAACGTTCGTTGAAACCCAGCAAACAGTCAAGTTTTCCTGCGATAAACCATACTCTCTATTCATCATACGTTACTTACAATGATCTTGAATTAAATTGCCAGTCCTTCATCTGTTGGAACGTGGTGCTCCATGTGAATGTACAGGACAGCAGGAGGCGCGCTTAAGTAAACATTGGCTCTGTACATCAACTAAACATCAAATACTGTCGTGGATTAAATATGTTTAATTTGAAGCAAAATATTTGGTGACAAAGAATGTTTCAAGGCATTATTAATTACAATGAAAATTTAAAATGTCAAACAAAGTACAGTTGCCACCGGTACTCATTTCTTCTGCGTGTACATTTACGTTCTCCGTAATTGACATGAAGGTAGCATGTATTTTACCTACAGTAATTTCATGAAAATAAGTTTTTCCCTTATTATCAGCAACTTCAGCATTCTTAATATGAATCCAAATAGTACAAGCTGGTACGAACGCTAGCAACCTATTATTGAAAAAAAAAAAAAAAATAGAACCTTTTAATCAATAAATCGAACCACAAAGCTGTCGAACTGGCAAACATCATTATAATCGGCGTGTGATTACTGAACACCAACAAAATAATTTTAACAGATAAAATATATGCTGCATAATCAGACTATTTCACCAAAATATTTAATAACTCAAAACACGAAGTGAGAGTGGGGGACCATAGCCGATATTTAAAATTGGCAGTGAGGTCGTACTACCGTGATTGTATTTGTAACGAACTTCTCATGTGTAATGTGGTGCTGTACCAAGTGAAGCAGGGAGATTTATGTTAATTTTACAATGTTTCGCGAGGAAGACCAACACATCACTATGCACAAGGACTAAAATGTATTACGATGACAGTGATCTAAATAGTAATGGGATAAACAAGAAATACAACCAAGTATCGACGACGTTATATTCAGTGTTCTAATGCATCTCCTTTCGTGTTGCATGTTCCAGCCTACAGTCCAATAAATAACAACATTACTTGTAAATACTGATCATTTAAAATTTGTATACGTTCTGTTTGGCCACGGATAACCTGATAGAGAAAGAATTTCTAAACTTTTCGTTTAGAAGTAGTGTAAAATCTTACTATAAATAATAAACAAAAACCTTATGGTCTTTAAAATTAGAATGAATCACCTAACGGGAGCGATGTTGCTAAGGTTCAACTAACTGAAAGTCTCAGCAGTTAAACTACATCTTCTTGTGGTTTAAACAGTATGGTATAGTCTATTG
This sequence comes from Medauroidea extradentata, assembly GCA_003012365.1. Taxonomy (NCBI): domain Eukaryota; kingdom Metazoa; phylum Arthropoda; class Insecta; order Phasmatodea; family Phasmatidae; genus Medauroidea; species Medauroidea extradentata. The sequence continues at coordinate 9,370 of PNEQ01084209.1, read as the reverse complement.
AATGAATGTGTGATATTATTTCGTGTCTCATTTGACTCAGTTCAATGTGGCCTGTGGTCAGTTACCATTAGTTTCTGTGACATTATATGATCCTAAGTGTAGTATTAAATTCGCTGGGTAATTCACTAAGTTTAAACACTGTTTTTCAAAAAAATGTAACATTGGAATTAATTTCTAAAAAAAATTGTAGCTGTCAATAAAGTGCACTCAGTTTTGAGATAAACAAATTTACTAAATGAATACTTTCACAACATGTCTTTCCGATTACTTCGTACAAGTTATTTTCCTCAAATTTTCGTCAGAATAAAAAGCGTTGCTAAGAAAGTATTTGTGACATTGACTTTTTGTTAATTAAATACAATTTTTGTGTTCGTTTCTTTTATTATAGTTCAAAGTCGTTTTTCAATGCGAGAAAAACATCTGGAATAGACAGCGGACCGTCGATGATAAATGAGTATTTTCTGAAGAGTTATTGCCTATTGCTCTAACACACTTTTATCACCTTTAACATTGCAACTATACCTTCCGAAACACATATAATTTAAAGGTGATACATTGACACTTAATATGTGATACTGATTTAGAGCAGCATTTATATTGGCAGTAAGAAAACATCCACTGTCTTACTATAGTTTCTATTGTTCGTGTGACTACAACTATATAAGATTTAATAAACCATCATTATTAGCTCAAAATATTCCGCAAACGGAATTAAGAAATTTTTGAATTATTACATAAGGAATGTTTACGTGGGACACGTGGCACAAATATTCACAAAAATTTACGTCTAAACATTAAGTAATAAATTTTACTAATCTGTTCTCTTGTTTCAGAAATTCTATCTTTTAAAACTTAATTTCCTTTAAAATTCCACTTTATATTCACATCAATGGTAGGTTATGAAAATCGCACTGTTTATCTTAAAGGCAATAAACTTGAAGCTGCTGTAATCACATAAAGATAAGAAACGATGTTGTTCATTGTGCTCAGAAACATAATAGGATTTTACAGTATAATAAAACCAAGTTGTTTCATTCATGCATATAAACGTTTTATAAAATTGTATACTGTCGTTGAAGGCAAGCAGTTTTCAACTGTACCAAAAACAATGTTCTTTATTAAAATCCGGTCCCTCGCTACGATAATAAATTTAATCAGATTCATCTGTGTAGTCCGTACTTCAGGTATTTTTTGTCACATACGTTAAAACTTTTTATGTTGCAAGCATTAATTTCAAGATATATTTTCTTAATTTATATAACTTATATTTAATATTTACCATTTCGATAGAAATAATAACTCGTCTTCTTGTCATCTGCTAGAAATAACGAACACATAACTTGGTTGTCACTACTCGCTACATACGATCCCAGTAGCAGTGAGAGGGCGTTGACGACTTATATTTTAAAGCCCCAAAATTTTATTTAAAGATGCAAAAATTATCATTAAAAACAGAAAAGAGAACTGATAAAGGTTAACAGAAACATACAATAAAAATAAATGAATTGTGGACATAAAACGATAAAAGCTTCGGTAAAATTTACTTACAAAGAGTGTAACTCTGTATATAGATACTATAGAGTATTTGTTATAAAAATAATAACCGAAAAATATATATATATATATATATATAGTTTTGACCTATTGCTCTGCATCAAAATATTACCTAAAATGATGTTTTTTTTTTTTTTTTTTTTTTTTTTTTTTTTTTTTTTTTTTTTTTTTTTTTTTTTTTTTTTTTTTTTTTTTTTTTTTTTTTTTTTTTTTTTTTTTTTTTTTTTTTTTTTTTTTTTTTTTTTTTTTTTAAGAAAATATATAATACATCTACATTTTTACGGTTGCTACATAATATAGCGGCATATACGAATAGTACAAATGTTAATACAGGAGGTTGCTTACCATAATATCTCACATATGATGCTATAGTAACATTCGTGATGCATTAAGTCATTTATTGTAAATAAATTTTACAGACGGAAAATATTCCGCGAATCAGCAAGCTGTTCTATTCTGGACAAGTATCCGTTTCAGTAAGAACAATTAAGTCGTATCGCAATGCTTGTCTGTTGCAGACATTTTACTAATAAAAATGCTCTAATATAATTCCTAAGAATAATATGAGTTGCACTATGATAATTAAAAATAATGATAAATCCGACAGCTATATTTAACTATCAAAACCATTTATTTACTAACATGGATGTGTGTGTTTCAAATAAACATGCTGTTAAATAAATTAATAAAAAAAAAAGTCTTTAAAAATAAATTTATTGAAATGCTCTAAGAACAAAAAAATTAATTTAAGTTATATCAAATCCATAAATATTACATTACACAATTTATGTTATATAAAAGCTTGAGAGATTTACGTATTTTATAAAAATGAATTATACATTTTCCGTAGAATTACTTGTGTCAAGGTCAAGTTCCGTTCTGTATTGTTTTTCTACAGAGGTAAATCTCGCGACCAGTATTTATATCACATAAATTGTTTAATGTAATAACTTGATGGATTTTATTTATTTTTAAATTCAAATTTATTGTTTTTAGAGCATTTAAATAAAATTATGTTTTAAGAAAGATATTTTACTATTAATTATTTTTTTTAGTTATTTTTTAACCTTCTTCCCACGAGAACCGAAGAAATAACCGTCGACCCTCCCGGAGAGCTTCTTTAGGCGGGTAAGAGCGGGGCTTTGTCTGATGTTAGAATCACATATACATAGTACAAACACGTACCACAGAAACACAGGAGACTGAATGTTCTAAGCAAAGCCAGTTCTTTATTATGTATTTCTAAAGTACGACAGTTCTTAGATGTGTGTTTCTAGTATACGACTGTTCTAAAGCACGTGATTCTATTATATGATAGTTCTAACATCTCTGATTATGTTGTATAATCGTTTTAAACTGTGACTTTCTGCTGTATGACGTTTCTAACGTACGTGGTTCGGCAATATGTTGTTCTGAGCTGTGTGTTTTCGTCGTACGTTTCTTCTAACATATCTGATTCTATTGTTCGATAGTTATAGGATGTGAATTTATATTGTGCGACGTTTCTAGCATACGTGGTTCTAAAATATGTGGTTCTAAGTTCTGTGTTTCTGCTATACGTTTGTTCTAATATATCTGATTCTACTGTATGGGTGTTCCAATATCTGTGTTTCTTACCTAAGACGTTTCTATCATCTGTGTTTCTAACAAATATTTGTTGTAAATTATATATTTCTATCGAGTGATTGTTCTAACATGTGACATTTATAAGTTGTGTGACTTTGGTTGTTTATACTATTATATGAGAGTTATAGGCTGTGCGTTTCTATCGTGTGTGTGGTCCCCATGCCACTCAGCCCTCGGCACGGCCTCAACTTGACTTCTGTGTTCAGAGGTATGCGACACTTTTAGCTTGAAGCTTACGTGTGCCAAACAAAACACTGTTCCGGGTTTGGTTTTAGACTTTTTTCACCACCGCTATAATCTGTCCAGGATGTAGGTCGATATTAGTTAAAACACGAACCGCCAAGTATTTACCGTTTAGCCGGGCAGTAGTACACCATCTCGTCGAAGAGATGGACACGGACATCAATTTATTCGTAATCTTCTCAGAAAACCCTTCCACTTGATACTCATATCATGGGAGTGCGTTAAATATAACTAGTCCACCATATTGGATCTAGAATGACGTCACTTAGTTAACCACGCAATATCATCCACACTAAACACGTATACAAAATTTCAGCTCAACCGGGTGATGATAACTGCTTTAAAATTCAGTTGCAAGATGTTACCCGAAAAACATACAAACATTGCAAGTTACAAAATCATGTAATTTTGTACTATTAATTAATTTTATTCGTATTCTTCTCAGCAAACCCTTTCATTTGATACCCATATAATGGGATTGCATTAAAAATAACTTAGTTCGCCGTCTTGGGCGTTCCGCCATATTGAATTTAGAACGACGTCACTTAGCTAACCATGCAATCTCATCCAAACTTAATGTGTATGCAAAACTTCAGCTCAGTCGGTTGAGGATAACTCCTTAAAATTCAGTTACAAGATTTACCCGACAAACATACTAACATTGCAAGTTAAATAAAAGCTCGTAAATATTACAATATTGTAATGTTTTGAGTCACAAGCTCTTAACAAGCAAGCATTAGGTTACACGCGCTAAACGTGCACAGTAGTAATAAAAATTATAGTTACTATGAATTTGGATGGAAAAGAATATGTTATGGTCTTGTCGTCAGCGAGGCCGTGAAAACAGAATTATCGATCCGACAGATAGCAAATAAATGTAATCGGCCAATTTCTGAAGAGAGAAAACATCTCGGCCCTTGTTGGGTGTTATTTTGAATAATCGTAAAAAAATCGAAAACATGATATCCATGCTATGTAAATCAAACCCAGCTCATCTTGCTTTATTCCTATATCTGTTATTTAGTAACACAATTTCTGTTGCAAAAATTAGATTTACTTTTTCTTTGTTTCGCATTTAAAGCAATCTTATTCAAAGTATCTAATGATTATTTCTTAAAAGCGAAAATCGGCCCTTAACATCTGATTAAAAAAAAAAAAAAAATCTAAGATTTCCGGCGAAATTTTTTCTACAGATTGTACCTTGCAGCGTTCTTTTATAAAGTTTTTACTAAGATTTGAAAGGAAAGAGTCACTATTGAAAGGTTTGTAAATGTGGTACGATTCTTCAGTATATGAAGCCTCTAGCCCATAATGCATTAGACGCATGTGCCTGAATCGCTCCTGCTGTTCTGTGACTTCTAACACTCATGGATGTCATATAGCTCAATCTAGACGGAGCCCTTTAGAGGTAGCTTTGAACCTAGAGTCAGTAGAATTATACTAATATTTTTCAATATGTTTTGTAAACAAGACTACTGAATCATTCACTGTCTCCAAGAATTACACAAAATTTCTGTTCTACACCATGAAACCAAATTGTGTGAGGTGAAACTGCAGCAATATATAATTAATTTTGTGGGTTTACCGACTGGATATGTTTTACCAAATTAATTTTGTGGGTTTACCGACTGGATATGTTTTACCAAATTTTGGACTAAAACTATGATTACACATTAATATTTCTTTCTGGATATCCCTTGTTCTATTTCCAGCAACAGCTGTACTGATTTCAGTTTGCAAAGATTTTACCAAAATCGCTCCAGGCGAATAATTAAGTGGTTCCTTAACAAGGCCATGGCCGTTTCCTTCATCTCAATAACTCAATTTACGACACCAATTCTTCTCGTAACAATTCCCTAGTATCCCATATTCGCACATATTTCTTGACTTCTTTTTTTTTTATAGTTAGGTAATATCACATCAAAGGAAACGTGATTGAATTACAACATGCACGGGAGATAAGTAGTATCAAGTCGTTTAACTTTATAGTTGCGTTTGGAGTAATGTAATGGTGAGTGACTGCTGTGAGAAGGTGGGGGTCTGGTTATTTCGCTGACTACTTGCAGGAAGTTGCCTGATTTCCGCGGGTCAGTCTCCTATCCTAGCATGATGAACAGTTTTTCGCCTGGCAACGAGAGCCGTTGGTTGGGAAGTCGGGTTCTGAGGTCATCTGCCACGCTCGAGGTTACTGACCAGAACTTCGTTGCGTTGGCAGTCGGGTTCGCCTGAGAGCCTCAACGGACGCCATGTTCGAGGAGTCTTTGAAAAGTCACTCCTGGAGTCAGGCGTATTTTTCGGGTGTAGAGATATTTCGGGGATCTCGGCTTAGTGAAGACATAGTTTCTAGTCTGGAGAGCTTCGCCTTGGGAGGGCGAACCCAACCCAAAGGTAAATGGTAGTAGTGCACCGAAAAGGGTTAAGAAATTAGTAAATTTGAAGTGTTGTAGCAGGCAGAGAGCCCGGTTTCGAGGGCTTCAGCCATACAAGGGAATGGGTGGCCCTGGATTGCGTTTTGGGAGGACCAACGGCGAAACATTAAGGTATTCCGTCTGTAGTGGCCTTAGAAATAGGTAATGTAAAGCTGGTAGTTTTCGTAACGTAAACAGTAAATATAGAGTTAATACTAAATTAAAATATAACTAGAAAAGTGAAAAATATTATCAGGAGAAAGCACGAGCTCTTACTTGTTCACGTTAAATGCGAGCCTCAGCCTGATCACACACACATTCGTGAAGTCGTAATTTGAAATTCGAAAACAAATGTAAAAATGTTTTCTTCTTCCTGTACATAAAACGTATATATTACATTTTCTTAATGTTGTTATATCAATGTTTTAAAAAGTTCAATTCTTAAAATAAATAAATAGTTTTAAATTCTGCGGTTTAATACAAATGTCTTAAAATTTTTTAACAAATTTATGATTCTTTTGGTCATAAATTTTTGTCTGTTATTCGATTTCCTGTGTTAATTTTTTTTAATTACCTTAGTTGTATTCGTTTTAATTGATGCCGAGGGTATTTTTATTAATTTACAGCACTGAAAGATCACTCATACCCAGTTTTCTTTAATTTCCAGTTTAGTTTTAAGATGCATAATAAACTTACTTTTCAGGTTTTAACTTCAGGAAAGCACACGAGCTCATCATGAGTCCAAAAATCGTGTGATCTCATACGTTATCTTTTCCATTTAGCTGTAAGCGAGGTGTGTGATATTTTGTTCTGTCCCTGAGTTTATGTAATGTTAGGTTTAGAAATTCTGGTTGTATCCCAGATTTATTCCCTTGTATGTCTGAAGCAAGATAATATGTTACAATTTACGCGATTGTGAAAATTGTAACACAAAACATTGTGCAGAGCTCATTCAATACGTAAAACACTAATTGTATACCCTGTCACTAGTATTCCTTAAGTCATAGCAACCCTGTGAAGATATTTCTCTGCAATCGGAAAAGTAGGTATAGTTTAATCCGTATTTGGTTTTGTTTTTAATTTTGTAAGTAGGCTATATTGCCTATATACATTTTAACACCTAATTAGTTTCTCTGAATCTTCACTATTATTTACTAATGCCTTTAATATTATTTACATGATATGGATAAACAAGTTAACATAACACATTTATTTAAATTTAAATTGCACAATATAAAAGTTATGTTATCATAACTGCCCTTACACATTTTAAAATTATGTTATTCCTTCTTTTCACGCTTTCAAAAGAGTAGCACTTAATAAAGTGTCATCAGCAAAAATTTAGTATGCTGAAATAACTTATAGAGAATGAAGTTTCACACTACATGAAGACTTAAGAAAGGACTCCGACTGGCTGTAGAAATGTTACGCGATCCGAACATCGGAACTCACAATTTCTGAAGCAAACGCTTCCTCACATTCTACTTGCCTTATTGCTCTTACGCAGTTGCATATTTTTGATGCACCACTTACGCCTAGTGTGATAAGGAACATAAGTCTAAAGTGCATTTGTAAAAGCAGCGGTAAGTACAAGTTTAAAAATGTATCTCGTCTTTTAAACTTTAGTGTTCACATTTGTGAAGAAAGTGTAATATTTTGTCATTTCTGGTAAAGTAAAATTATACTAGAAAATTTTACACAAAGAACAAGGAATGAAGGTAAAAATGTAATTGCATTATAATAAATATAATCTAATAATAAATATGTAGCTCATGAAAATGGTACCTTAGGGCCAAGGGATTCGTTCCCAGCAAGCAGGCTTTGTACTGGGCGCCCATAGACATCTGCTTTCCCGGAAGTTTGACACGCTGCAATGAAGAATAACATGAATGTAAAAGACTGGGGAACCAGGAGATTCCTGAGAAGACCCGCTGGCCAGCGACGTCGTCCGGCGCTATTCCCATGTGTGAAAATACGGAGACCTACCCCGCCGGTAATGATAGATATAGTACCATATAATCACGTCGTAAAAGCTAATACCAAAATTTATAATCAGTTCTCTAATTACTGCATTTGACACATATTATTTCTATTTGTTTGTTTCCAGGTTTTAAGATAGAAGAAGTTTATTCACCAGTAGTATCCAAAGGAAATAATGTGGTTATTGAAGATGCCCCTTTCCAGGTAATTTAGAGGAAATTCAAATAGCCTGTTGCATTAAATTTTATTTGTTAACTATTTCATTGGATTTCGTTAATATATAAAAAAATGCAACAATCTTTATTTGTATGGCGTATGAAAGTCTGGAGCTGCTGACAAGAATTCTGATACATAAAATAATATGTACTAAATGTTTTCGTATTTCAATCAATGCAATACTGAAAGCATATATTTGAAGAAAAAAAAAATACATATTATATACAGGCTGTTTCTTCAATAGGAGGACGAACTCCGCATACGTGTTCCTCACGAAAAACTATGACGAAAACATATTTTGCAATTTTCACCTAAACGCAATATTAAGGGAGTAATGGGCCTCTGAACATCGAATTTTAAAACAGTATTTTCCCAAAATATCGGAAACTAATTTACATAAAAATACAATATTTTCAGCATTGCTTAATGCAGTTGAGATCTGCAAACCAACAGAAAATGCTGATTAAAACCTTCCGCCCTCATGAAAATAGCAGGGGTGCCTACCCTCTAATTGCGTATAACTTTTTTACAGTCTGGATTTTCGAACATCTGAAGATTGTTTATTGAGTAATGTTACCTGTCTAACAAAAAGGTCCTCTTGTTGCAATAGTTTAGGACTCATAGTTTTCTTCCAAATCACAAATGAAGCTACAGCGATAGAGTTCCCGAAACAATGGTATCGTGAGTTAGAAACATGTAGGTAACGTTGAATGTGCACCATCAACATTTCAAGGAACACAACAAAATAAACAAATGAACGCACTATTGTCTGTGCTGTATGCTGTGTATATTAGTAGCAAAACACAGGACTTAGAAGCATTATTAAATGACGATATGCTAAAAAAAGGTGGGTTTGGATGGAAACCTATCACACGAAAAGGAATAGGTAGGAACTTCACTGAAACCTTTAAAACGCATATATCCTAATGTTGTGATATTCCACAAAGTTAATTTTACAGTACAAATTTACCAGAAAGCCATTTTTTGTACATTACACTTTATTCGAGAAAAAAATTAATGTGTTTTTTTGTTTAAAAATGTTCTGATTCTGTAGACACCAACAAGTTATAATTTACTAGTAAAGAGTGTAATATATGTATCTGTGATGCATATGTTGCAGTTCTTAATGTTTATTTAAATAGTTTAGTTTTTTTTTCTCAGTATTTTTTTTTTTGCTTTGATTATCTACTATATTTACTCTATGTACTGTAATTTGATTTGTAAACAATTTAATCGATTGTGGTCTTAGGTTGTAATATGTGACATTTCATAGAGCAATGGAGGAGTCTAGGTAGTGTTTTATGTGTATTATATCTGGGCATTAAGGTTTTTATCTAAGGAGG